>LDUD01000027.1:949876-960002 GCA_012184295.1 Dactylella cylindrospora
TGATATCCCATACTGAAACCGCTTCGACGTGGGTTGACGAAAGTTTGGGAGAAACTGCCACTCTCAGTTGGCTTAATCATTGTGGTATTCATTTGAGAAATTTCTGGCTCGTCTGGAATTGTAGATTGAGTCGACTGGAAAGAGAGGTTCGAGGCCTCACTTGTAGGGTTCAAGAGGAAATGGATTGGAGATGTCTTGCGAGGAATTTCGGTTTGATCAATTGATACAGCGGAAGCCGTAGAAATATTTGCAATCATATCAGGCTCAGTGGCATCTGACATGACATGCATGTCGTGGTCTGGCTCGCTTGCATGTGGTTCGATTTTCACAATGGATTCAACAGCGGGACACGGCGAGGATGCACGGCTGGATGATATCTCGATCGTGTCATCCTCCTGCATGTTTTTCCCAACATGTGGAGAGGAAACAAATGGGTCAGAGGACAACTCCATAGACCTGTCGGAGTTGTGAGGTATAACCTCATGGGGTTGAAGGGGTCTAGCCTTCCGTCTATTTGTTTGACGGCGGTTTTGAAACCAGATCTGCACGACATTTAGCTGACGAACACGAGAGTATATTTTTGGGGGAGAATTGGCTCTTACCTGTACTTGTTTCTCACTCAACCCGACCCTCTGTGCAATTCTTTCTCGGGATGCCCGGTCCGGTCGATCATTATTTGCAAATTCTGACTCCAAAATCGCTTGATCATGCTGGCTATAAATATTTTTTATACAATATCAGATCCCATGCTCTACTATCCACGTCCATATAAATGACCATACCTCGTCCTCCTTCGTCTCCTACGGGCCAATCTCTCGTTGTCGACATTTGGGGGGAGGTTATTTGGAAGCGTTGCTGGTGAATGGGTGATGAAGGCGAAGGTTTGGGCAGTAACGGGACTAGCTGTGGACGCCATGGTGGGTATTTTGGTCCGGGTATCTTGTTGAGTATTGAAGGAGTGATCGAATTTCAATATCCGATATTTAGATGTATGATCCAGCGATTAATTGCATTCCAGTGGCAAAAGGTATGTCACGGTTAGGTATTCAATATAGATGTCGAACAGTGAACAGCAAAACAGGTAAAGAACGTGAAGGCCAATATCGACCAGATCCAACAGCAGTAAGTCTGTATCGGAGAGAGTGATTAGTATATGAGAGGCAAGAAGGGTTGGAGTTGTAAATGTGAAGAAAGATTTAGGAAGTGTAATGAAGTGAAAGAGAAAACAATTTGATATACCTAAACGGAAAATGAATTAAAGCGTGTGCCCTTGTTTTGGTAGGGACGTTCCACTACAATTGTCAGAATCAGAATGCGTGGTGGTGGTGGGGAGAGTGGTCTTCGAATATTTTTCTTTCCGGTGAAGTTTAAAACCCAAAGGGCTAGCCCAGTACGCGACTGGACTATCCTTGGTGGTATTGATATAATCCAGCCGGTTTTGGACGAGATCGCGATGTGAGATTAGAGTGGGTGTTTTTCTTTTGGCGAGGGTTGTTATATTTATTATTGATACCTCAATGCCCCGGTCCGGATGGGAGGCTTTGGGAGAGGGATATGGGGTTGGTATATTCGCGTACACAATCACCATGTACACAAGCAAAAGGGTATGAGAACTGAAGACTCGAGCTGGGATGGCCAAAGCAGGTGACGCGCATGCATACAAAATAATGCAAAATGCAGCCAAAACCCACTTGAAGTTAGATCGAAGAGTGAATTGAGAAATTGTGATCCATAGTTCAATTTCTTGTGAGAAAATAATGCCCGATCAAGAGTGGTGAGTGGCTTCGAGAAGGGTACAAGTCCGGGGTAGTTTAATTTGCCCATTTGGAGGGGGCCCGCGTTATCATCATCATCATATCCACGCTGCTGCCCGAATTGTTGTTTGTACACACAATTTTGGGCAGTTTGTGGACGTGTATGTTGTTTGACAACCAAACCAGCCCCGAACACACAACACCGCACCCATCCTCCCCGACCTCAAGCGGCATTACACAATCAAACCATGATGTGCAGGGCAGCCAGAACGGGTTTTTGCATGACGTCGCACACACTGTCTCCAATTCCTGCGGCCTTCGAAGTTTTTTTTTCCCCTTTGCCAGTCACGCCGGCTGAACTAGCAAAATCATACTCGTGAATAACAACCCCCAAAGAAGCACGTTTTTGATTACAATAATTGGCTTGGCATATCTCAATTCCCAGAATCCGGAAGATTCTATATTAATGTACCAGATTGGGAAATCTAAGTAGCTACGTAGATTCCTCTAACCAGGTTTAAAGAATGCCCCAGTCAAAACGTCCTCCGCCTTCGACATCAACATCCTCTTCGAAATCCAAGCAGCAATCCGCATCGAAAAGATCCCATAAAGACCCCCCGATTAAACAGTCACAGATCAAAAAGAAGGACGATGAAACCCGTTCCAAAATCAACCCTTTGTTACTGCGACAGTTCGACTCGATCTTGAGCATATTCCGGGACACATTCTCGCATCTCTTCACCCCAGCCCTCCCATCTCTTATTCAAGATGTCAAGCAGAGCCTCTATCTTAGAGACTATGTCGCGGCATTTGGATCCCTCGAGAAACTGCAGGCGTATGCCGCCAGGTGGAGTGTAGCGAGAGCGTTGGCATACTTTGATATGATCTCATGTGAATGGTGGTCAAAGGAGGTTACACAAATGTTCTCTCGATCTCGTGAGAAACTCGATATTACATGTATTGGCGGAGGGGCAGGGGCAGAATTGGTCGCTATCGCTGCTGCATTTGCTTTTGATATTTCGACTTTATCACAGCCCTCGGCCGTTAGTCAAGGAGACAGTCACCAATTGCAAGAATCGGGAGATACTAGCACTAGTACATCGATGCCGCGAATATTACACCTCAATTTGCTCGACTTTGCAGCATGGACACCAATCTCGGATTCCCTCTACAGCACAATTACCAATTTAGATAGAAACCCAAAACTCAATCTGAGTGAAACTGCTTTCACCGTCAACTGCCACCAGCAGGACGTTCTATCACCGCTATCCGATACTACGATATCTTCACTCGCATCATCAGATATTGTCACCATCCTTTTCACAGCAGGAGAGCTCTACTCGCAATCGCCAGCTTCTACAACCAAGTTTTTCATGTCACTGCATGCCTTAACGAAGCCCGGGGCAATATTGGTTGTTGTCGACTCGGCCGGTGGTTTTGAGGATTTGGATGTTTTGAAAAAGGACAGCACTTCTCAAGACTCGGGCAGCTTTGGTGGTTACAAATTGGGATTTCTCCTGGATAAAACGCTTACAAACCGAGAAAGATGGCAACCCCTCGTCGGCGAGGATTCAAGATGGTGGAGAGTCCCGCAAGAACTCAAGGATGAGAATTATTATCCCCTCGCATTAGAAAATATGCGATGTCTCATACGAGTTTATCGTAGAACTGAGAATTGAAAATGCAGTTTACTAATAGTTCCTGCACACCTACCCTGCTAGTTCATATTGGGGAAACATTTCGGCTGAATTTTTCTTACATGCTTATCAGTGCCAACCCCGCTTATCGCACAGAAGGGAATTGGCCAGACCCTCTTAGCTGCATCCCTGGACAACCCAATCTGGTTCCTGCATGCAAGGGTGCAAGTTGTGGCCAGATTCCGACCAAACGGTTGGGGATCAGCTAGCTGTTTGATCGGTCAAGAAGGATCAATATCGGTGCCAAATTTAGGCACCATGTATGCCACGACCACCAGTCCGCAGCTTAAATTGTAGCAGGAGAAAAAAACAAGAGAGAAAAATGGGTTGCACCACCTCGCACTCCAAGCTAGCCATATTAATTCCTACACCTCCAAAAAAGTAGCTCATATGATAAATCCGGCACTAGCAGCTACCGATAGTTCCCAGCTCTATATCTAGCCCTCCATCCTGTGATACTCCATTTTATTTCCCCTTCTCCTCTCCAAATCTCTACAGCAAGCTTAAGCTACTCCACGGCACCTAAGATAACCGTGCATTTTCCCGAATGACCGTTCTAAAAGATCGACCGTTACCGAAATCCATCCTATCAAAATCTGGATTTCTTTAATTATCGGCTGGATATAACAATCGCTTATCTCCAACCTATCCCAAGCTTTTCTTTCACCCCAAGTCCTAATTCGTCGCCAGCATGACCATTGCTGAAGCGATCCCTCAAAATGGCGAACAAGACATAAAAAAACCAAAAATAATTGTAATCGGAGCTGGAACCTCAGGACTTCGAGCTGCTGAGGTTTTGATCCAAGCAGGCTGTGAAGTCCAAGTTCTCGAAGCTCGTGATCGGATTGGTGGCCGGGTAAGCTCCAGGTCAAATTCTAGCTACGCCAACACATAACTTTTGGCCACATGACTAATGTTTTACCTAATAAGTTCAGATTGTGACCTCCTCTAAGCTCGGCCTTCCATTGGATCTGTGAGTAGGGTTGCTAATGTGTTTTTCATGCCAGTGAAGCTAAGCTATTGTGTGCAGTGGTGCAAACTGGATTCATGGAAACCAAGGAAATCCCATTATCGACCTCGCCGAGAAGGCAAACGCTAGTTACAGTAATGGGGATCTCGACGAAACTGTCGTCCTCAGGCCGGATGGTTTGCCACTCTCAAAAAGGCTTGGAAATCAGCTGATCACCCGGATGTGGGATTATTTCGAGGATGGCATTGAATATTCGGGACAGAACTTCCAGGCAATCAAGCCAAACCTCAGCTTCCTTGAATACTACCAAGAGCGAGCGTACGAAGATGAGGCCGACGAAGGAATGAGAAGCTACCAAATGCAAATTGTCGAACTCCTCGGCGGAATTGTTGCTACAGAAATCCGAAAACAGGACCTTAAGAACCTGCATCTCGAGAAGCCCATCCCAGGAGGTATAATTACTCTCCCCATACGCTACTGGGCAATTCTAACTTTTACACAGAAAATTTGTTCCTGTCTTCCACCTATGGCCCAGTCATGGAGCTGCTTGCCGAGACGGTTCTAGAAAACAACAGCCTGAAACTCAATACCCCGGTTGAGCGAGTCCAGACCATGCACACTCGATTGGGCCCAAAGCACACAGTTCTCACCAAGAGCGGAGAAGCCTATAGCGCTGATGGAGTAGTCGTGACAATTCCTCTTGGATCTCTGAAGCAGGACAAAGTCAAATTTGAACCACCAATCCCAGAGAGCATTAAGCAGGCTATTAAGCACCTCGGATACGGATCGCTTGAAAAGGTACGATTGGTAGACACTTACAGACTAAGGTCAATACTAAAACGAAGCACAGACGTATATCAGCTTCCCGACCGCATTCTGGGATGTAACTGGAGCCAGTTACTTTGTGTTCCTCGCTCCACAGTATGCTGAGAACACAAATAAGGAGCGAAGACTGATGACTGCGATATCTCTCGCTCATCTCCCCACCCCTTATAACCAACCAACTTTGCTGTTCTACACTCATGGTGACATTTCTAAGCAAATTACGGATATTTTGCAATCGGAAGCTCCTGAGGTAAGCCGTAAGAAGATCTTGGAGTTTTTTCAGCCATATTTCTCAAGGCTGCCAAACTACTCGCCCGATGACCCAAATTGCATCCCATTCGACTATATCTCAACCAACTGGCTGAATGACGAGTATGCGGGTAACGGTTCATATACAAACTTTCCTGTAGGATTGGTTGACGGGGCCAAAGATATCAAGACAATACGCGAAGGGGTTCCGGGACAGAGACTGTGGTTCTGCGGTGAGCATACCGCACCATTACTAGGCCTCGCGAGTGTTAGCGGTGCATATTGGGCGGGAGAGATCACCGCTAGGAGGTGCCTGGTTGAATTTGGCATGATGTCGGAAGAAGAAGAAAGAGCTTTTCTCGTTGAAGAACCCCTTTAACGGCCACACCGCCATCTAGGCTTTTACGAAGCCCGTATCCCCAATGCCTTGAACCGTGAACCAAATTAGTGCTACTCAGTGTTCAACCTTAAGATTCATGTCACTCGTTTAGATACTACGCTGGTTATTTTCGGAGGGTCCGAACCCATCCTAGAGCCTGCTGATAAGTTTATCAATTGAACAATTCAGTTTTAACTGGAGACGAGAGAGTGGCAGCAAATAATACAATCCCCAGTCATACATATATGACTAGCAATGCAATGTAGCTCCGTAGCCGTCAGGGAAACCAGACAAAATGTTGTAGAAGCTCTGAAAATGTGTTGGTAGCACCAACCCAACTTTCCCGATTAACTCCGGCTCGATAAGCTAAGCCGCATCCACCCCACAATTTTCCTGCATACAAAATTTTAGCTCGCCTACTGTACAAGCTCATCCTCCAACATCAAATTCCAATCCACATCGACAACAAAACAAGATACTATCACAATGGCGACCGCACTCAACGCCATCTACCGCCTAGCCATTCCGGCGACCGTCGGCGTCGCCCTCTTCCAATCCTCAATCTACGACGTCAAGGGCGGTTCCCGCGCCGTCATCTTTGACCGTCTATCCGGTGTCAAGGAGCAGGTCGTCAACGAAGGAACCCATTTCCTCGTTCCGTGGCTGCAGAAAGCGATCATTTACGACGTCAGGACGAAGCCGAGGAATATTAGCACTACCACCGGCAGTAAAGACTTGCAGATGGTTAGCCTGACGTTGAGGGTGCTGCATAGACCTGATGTTGCGAACTTGCCAAAGATTTATCAGGTATGGTCTCTTGATTCTATAGCAGCCCTATAGCATTAGGGGTCAAATAAGGATTGGATTTCACGTACTGAATGAAACTGCAAACTAGTCACTCGGTCTCGACTACGACGAGCGTGTCCTCCCATCCATCGGAAACGAAGTCCTCAAAGCCATCGTGGCCCGATTCGACGCCGCCGAATTGATCACCCAGAGAGAACAAGTTTCCAACCTCATCCGCGCAGAACTGTTAAAGCGCGCGAATGAGTTCAATATTGCCTTGGAGGACGTCAGCATCACGCACATGACCTTTGGAAAGGAATTCACAAAAGCCGTCGAGCAGAAGCAGATTGCCCAGCAGGACGCTGAGAGGGCGAGGTTTATCGTCGAGAAGGCGGAGCAGGAGAGACAGGGTATGTATTCATTTGTTCGGTGATATCTCATTTTGATAGTGATTGGCGTACTAATATGTGATGACTATAGCATCCGTCATCCGCGCTGAAGGTGAAGCCGAGTCTGCAGAGACCATTTCCAGAGCTGTAGAGAAGAACGGTGATGGCCTTATTCAAATCAGAAAAATTGACGCGGCGAAGGAGATTGCTCAATTGCTTGCTAGCAATCCCAACGTCACGTACCTACCTGGTGGAAGCGAGGGCAAGGGCAGCAATGTTCTGCTTGGATTACGGTGAATGGCTTAATATCACCATGAGGTGATTGTTCGGAGATATTGTAATTCTAGATTATTGGAGGAAGCATCCTCTGCTCTCCACACTTGGCGGCTTTGCTTACGCTAATATATCATTTGGTGATTGGCTAGGTGGTTGGAGGATGTTTTTCTCGACAGGCTAATATGCAGATGCTACAGATTTGTGGCATCTTGCCTTGTACATATATACATTTTCAGAGACGTTTAATGTCCAAACTATTCTCTGTCCAAGAGCGTACTCTTCCAGTTAACATACTTCATCTCCCCATAAACATCCACCAGAACTCCATACTCCCCACTCTCACATAATCCATCACTCCCCAACCTCAGAAAAACTCCCTACCATCCCCCCCACCAGCCCTCACCTCAGTCGAAGCATCAAACCAATCAACAACATAAATCTCCCCTCCTCTCGTCCCCAGCACATTCCTCCAAAACTCCCCCTCATTCCTAGCAACCAGCACTATCCTCTCGCAAACCTCCCTCGTGATAACTACCCCAACGCTCGTAAACACCATCACATGCCTCGGCCCTCCCCCGTGGATCCACGGAAATCTATAGAATCGGTGGATATCGGCGATGATGCCGTGACACGCCATGTCGTTCGTTAACGTGCGGATGAGGGGGGTGTGCACGCGGTAGTCTAACAGTTCCCAGCGTCGAAAGTCGAGGATGACGTCTACCACCTGATGGATGCGGATGGGTGGAACGGCCGGCCAGGCGACTTGACGGTAGTAGAACGTGGGGAAGTAATAAGACAATGGTATGGATTGAAATTCATTGGGGTAGTTTGCCGTTCCGTCGAAGGGTGGCGGGGGGTGACTGGGGCGTTGAGGGGGAAGAAGAAAAACGGTAGAGGAGGTAGAGCTGGAACTTGAATCATCTTCGGAGGCGTCAAAGTAATCTTCTATGCGATTTCGACGGCTAGGGAAGATGTCGCTGTGCTCGCTGAAGTCTAGATCTGCGAAGCGGGAGAGTCTGGTGGGATAGAAGGAGTTCTCTTGGAGGAGGAACATGCTGGGGGAGGGTCGTTATGCCATCGCTGGGGGGTATGATGCTTGTTCGCTTCAGTGGCTGTGCGTATATGGACGGCTGAAGGAGCTTTATGGCTGGGGATTAAGGGAAATTGACTTTTAATTTTATGGCATATCGACAGAGACATCGATACGCCATTATGGGGGTCTTCCTTGATATAGACGTATATGCATGATAGACGTCGACTATCAGTCACTGTTATTTCATAGACAAGTTAATATTAATATTAACAGATTCCTAGAACATTAGGGTTTAGGATTCTGGTCAACGGTAAATCAATATTATTAACCAACCCGAAAAAGCGATCACCATTAACAAGGCCAATTTTGAGTTCCTGTACGACCTCAAATTTGCCAAAGTTTATATCCTACTAGAAATTAAAGTCTATCTACACTATTGCCGGTTCTAACCTTTCCTACCGACCGAAATTCCCAAGCGAGAAAAGAATCTAAAAGGTGAAGGAATTAGGCAAATTGATCAACTGGATCGAGAATCCCTTTCGGGGCTCTACTGGAAGGCTTCCCTTGCATTGAAGCGAGGCCTCGATTATGCGCGTCCTTCCCGCTTCTTCGGCCTGACGATCTTGTCAACGGCCTTTTTCTCGACTTTATGCCCCGAATAGTACTATTTTTCCTATCTTGGTCATGCGAAATTGACAGCGCCATTGCATTCTAGATTGGCGAGCGATGCCTTGTCCCCCGTGACTGCGCATATAAAAATATATTAATTGCACAAAATCTATTGAAATTGAACAAAATTAAATTTCGAAAAAATAAATCAAAACAAAAAAAAGAACAATCCGCGCACCGTTAACCTTGTCCGCATTTGTTGGAAGTTGGCGGCAAGTGTGTTGGACGGGATCTGGGCATGGTGTTATTGTCATGATATGGAAAAGAATAGGATTTGCATCCCGTTGACAATGCGATATCAGTGGAAAACCGAGCAAGTCCGAGCAATATCGATGAATGGGCTAATTATTGTGGAAATGAGATTCAATTGTATGTGGATGGATGATTAACAGCCCGCACGAGGTCAAAGAGTGTATCTATCACTGATCAGGTGAGAGGGAGTCTCAATGCTCGCACCCTTCGTACTGAGTTGCACGCCTATCAACGCATGGTGTTGAACTAGGCAAAAATTAACCTTTTTGGAAGAGGGACTGTGCGAATTGCTATCAAATGCAAATGCATCAATGGACAAACAAAAATTTGCAAAAAGAGAACAAGGTTAAAATCTGCTCCTGAAGCTGCAGGTCTCAACCTCGGAGTCTCACAAGATCTCATCTTTTTAATATGTCGGGAAACAAGGCTACACTGCAGAAGGGCACAAGATGTTTTGAAGAAACGGCCGTACCGACGGGTCAGCAATTGCTGTTTTGATGCCTCGTCGTCCGTCTTGTGCATCGGTCGCTTTGGCTGAAATAGTAGTCCTCCGTTGAAATATGTAATGCACACGACTAGTCAGCAAGGCCAGCCAGCCAGGCTGCCAAGTGGGATAAGAGTAGGCTAAACGGACATGAAAGTGTGGAGAAAGAAATACCCACCAGCGGGACCCACAATTGCTGTAATAAACAGGTCAAAATCGGTCCATATTTCCCCATTAATCCTTATCAAGAGTGGGTTAAAATGTCTTTTGGCTTTTTTCCGGTTTGAGAACGCTCCGTTAGCCAGAGGCGAACGCAAGGCACGGATGCATGGAATGAGAGTTTTTGTTTTATAAAACTCTTTC
>LDUD01000027.1:960043-974928 GCA_012184295.1 Dactylella cylindrospora
ATTCTCCACAATTTCTTTCGGTTCATCTCTAGCTATCGTGACCGAAACAATTTTTCATGTCAAGAATATAGACGAAAAGACTGGATTTGTATTTTAGGCGGAGTCTTTCCCTATTGCAGACTTTTGCCGCCAACTTACCCCAGGAAAATAGTGGATCACATAATCCGAGCGAAACCTGCATGACGCACTGATCCAAGCGTTCAAAGGGAGTTCGAAGGGAAAAAATTATCTCAGACATCTACCCACCCTACCGATTATCATTTTCCTGCTTCCGCTCGCGAAATCTAACCCCAGCCCTGAGGGTTGGGTCCCCTAGTCAAGGTGAACGTGCTGCCTTTAAGATTGGGAGGCACAGTTTCACGAGGCCTGGGAACTGCTGGCGGTAGAGAGGCCGAAGGCGAAGGAGAGCACGAAAAAAACCAAAAATGGAAACATTCCTTGTTCGTGGCGGTCTGGCCATGTGAAGAGCACGAGGGTCTGGAAAAAAGCCCGGACACACCCATTTTCCTATGAATGTAGGTACAGCCGGTGTCATCTTAGGATACCTGGTCAGATATCTTGCCGTGTGTACGTGGATCTGGATTATAATGTAATCTGAGGGTCGAGTAGTTGAGACATTGGTACCTTTTTCTTTCCCATTGTGTCTCTGATGATGAACAGAAAGTTGCATTTGCATTTTAGCTCGGATTAACTGAAGGGGGGGAAAAAAAAGGGGGGGGCGGGCATGAAGCTTAGCTCCTCGAATCGACACGGAAGAACAGTGCAGCCAGAGGGGCGTTCAAAGACGGATATCTTTTGCCGAATCAAGCAATTTAGTCGGCAGTGGTGGAGTTTATTTGCATTACTTGCGGCGGGTGCATTGATCTCTTCTCTGCACAGGTTCAATAGAGTAGCAGGCGAGATAAAACGTTCGAGTTGCTTGTTGAAAGACGCTAAGACAATTGTCACAAAAACTTGATAACAAGCTTGGTCGTTTCTACCCGACCAAAGCAAGCGGTGACCTTTCTGCATTTTAGTCGCGAATTAATGGTTGGAACCGAACGATCATGCAGGTCAAAGACACCCCCCTGGCCCTCTCCAGCACGAGTCGAATGTAGTAGAAGACGATTGACAGCTCCACGCCGACATGCTCCTAAGAGCTCGTGAAAGTGATCGCCGTTGGTGGCGCGGTTTGAGAAAGACCCTTTTTGCTTCTTGCGTGCCTGCCTAGATTGTTAGAAAAGGGCGCATTTGAACCCATGAGGCTTGTAGAGGACGAATATCGCACTCGAACAGATACTGTCCTGTGAATTGAATCCTTTACCAGTTTCAATTTTTATTTTTATTTTATTTTTCTCACTCATTTGCTTTTCTTTCCCTTTCCCTTTCCCTTCAGCTCCTTTCGGGATGTGATTTTCCACGTTAACGGCAAGTACTGCAAGGGTAATGAGAGGTATCGGGATCCTGCATTCAGTAAAGTAAAACCATGGATACCCTCAGCTGCGAGTTTTAGTCGAGAGTTTCCCCATAGTCTTAGGTCCTTTCTGCCCAAACACCGGATATTCTCGCCGGATACTTGGCTTGTGCAGCTTTGCTCGAGCACCTGCAAGATGTATTTAGGAGGGAGGGGAAAAAAAGTGGAGCTTAGCACCGACGCAACGAGATAGACCTGTTTCCCAGTATGATGCACTTTGAAAAAAATCATCTGTAATAAAGTGGTGGAGGGTGTTGCGCACAGACGCGAGGCATCCTTACTCTGCTCCACCTCAGGCACATTTTAAGAGCACTTGACCAAAGGGATTACACAATAAAAGTCGCAATTCCCCAGAAAAAGTCATCTCGGCATTAAAAGGCAAGTGCCATTTTTTTCTTCCTCGATTTAATAGTATTTACCCTTTTTTCCCAAAGGGAAAGAACGAAAAAGTAATACCTTTCCTTTTTCTTCTCTTCCTGGGGTGGTTTCCGAATTGCCAATTTCTAAATATCAATAAGGAGATCGCAATTAATTCATAATAAATACCCTGTTTAATTCCGGAAAATTCTCCTTCTCGCGGTAATGGTTCTTTCTTGATTTCCTCGATACTATTGTCCGATCCCGAAAAAGTTGTTCGTCGACGCCATTCTCGAAGGTTTGCCTGCTTTGAGGCATCCATTAGTCTGCCTCGGCGCCTTCTTTTGATTGCTGAGTCGCACATCATAATCTGTAAGTAAAATATCGGCATTTTACAGCGTTTTTGCCTATCGCGAATCTCTACCCTATTTTGCTCAGTCTAGAACTTGGGACGCCGAGATCACGGGAAGGCTTGAATGTGCATATTGGAGCTTTGAGCACATGTATGGATGGGGAGCATGTTCTCTGAGTATATAATGTCGCCTGCAGAATTCTCCGTTTTCTCGATGATTACTCGAGCTTCAAGGCGACGGACAGGGTTGTGTTATGGTAGCCTCTTGATTCCTTTCAATTGACGAAGATATCCCTTTATTGCTCCTTTCTCTCTTCATACCCTCGTTAAATACAATCTTTTAATATTGGAGCCGTAGAGTCAAGGTTGGGGTTTGGGCGAAGAGGATTATCATTACTAATGACCAGCTTACCTGCATCTGCATGAGTTGATTGCATTGTCTATCGCAGATATTGAACATTGAACAACGTCAACATTTTCTCCGCCAACGTCAGATAATCAATAAATATTTGCCCCTCAGTCTTAACAAACTGGATTCGAGCTCTCGATCTACAAACCAAACCCATTCATTCAACTCCCCCCATCTTCTACTTAGCTGTCATTCATTCATTACTTGCGTATAACGCCACCTTTCCGCAATAATTCTCTTTCCTGCTAGCGCGCCATCGTCCGTTTCAACTATCAACCTTGATCCATAACGGACATCGACGAGGATCTGGAATTCCCTGGAATCGTTGAAGCTAGTGTTCTGCCTTAGCTTGTTTTATGCATAGTTTTTCCTTGGGGGGTCCTTTGTGAGCTTCCAGACTGATAGCTCCACCCGATGAACAACAAAGTTGAAGTATAGTACATTCCATTCATATCGCTAGGGATCACCCTGGCACTTGCATACGCAGGTTTTTTTTTTTGTCCCCCCTCCTTCTACTTTGTTTATCAGCTGCGACCGGCTTCCCGACAGATCTTCCTCGGAACCAAAAGGGCAGACCCAGTGTACCTGTGACAGCAGAACAAGAACCCCTACTATCGATACGCCGTTAGACAACGACCTTCCGTTTTGCCGTGAATCTGGGGACAAGAAAAGTCTTTAAAACACTCGACAAGACCCCATCAGAAGGCTTTTTCTAATTTTCTAAGGACTCGGGCTTTAATATTCTTATTTTTCCGTTCGACTTGATTGATATTATCAAAGTGGCTGCAAGAGGCTGAATTCTTTCGCTCGGTAAGTTCCAAGTTTTTTTTTTTTTTTAACCTATAGTATAACGTTACCGCCACAAATGATACTATTGTTTTCTTGTTCCACCCCCCTCTTGCAAACAAAGTACCAATACCCATGCATGGAACCTTCGAAAAAGTACAGCTCCACTTTTTCTCTTCCCATGCTTTCAAGGGCAACGCTGCTTGTCTTCCACTAAGTGAGCAAACCAGCAAGCTTGCGAGTTTCAAATGCGCAATAGGCTCCACTTTTCGGGTCAGGCACATGGTTTGGCTTTCTTATTCCTGCGGTGAGAAAGGAAGCACGACATATTTCTGTTGCTGCAACATCGACCAATTTTCTTTTCCTTTTGCCTGATGTTGGAGTTATTCAAAAAGTGGATCTATTCATCAGATCCACTATCTTAGCGGAGAAAATGTAGCAAGAAAGCAAAAGCCAACTGCTATATTACCAAAGGTCTTTTTCTTAAGAGGCTTGCTCTAGCTCATTTTTCCCATTTAGCCCCTTCCAGTTGCATGCATATATTATTATCATTGCCCATTTCCCATCCTGGATTGTTCTTCTTCCCCATATTTCCTTTTTTTCCTCCTCTCTCGAGGTTGTTATCTTGAATCACTTTGGTTTTTAACCCATTCTGCTCCCTACATCAGAAATATTTCCCCTTCTTTCTTTTTGATTATCCCTTTCCTTGGTTCCTCCTCTCGGTTCCTACTTTCCCCCTTCCAGCTCGTGTCAATCCATACCAATATAGAAAAGGTTGTAATACTGTTCGTTCCCCACGGTTTCAAGGGCCGCGCCGTTTACAGGACCGGTTGAAACTCCTCGTTGCCGGTTGGAATTTTGTCCCTGTATTCTATTGCATTGCATTGCACACACAAGTATAATACGACCCTTCCGGATTATACACTCTTGCTTCAGCCTCATACGATAGCTGGTCCCCTCTTGAACTTTTAATCTCTGCCCAATTCTCCGCAAAATATTACGCCCGCACTCCATATAATGATATCGCCGTAGCGAGGTGTGCCGTGGCCGTTTCACTCACACCGTTGTGAACTTTCCAACCCTCCTATTCTTCGTTATTAAGTTGGTACCTCGTGCGCAGCGTCCATGTACCACGGTTGTTATGAATTTTCTTATTAAATTAGCAACTTTTACATCCAAAGCTGAACCTGTCATATTCTTATTGGGATCTCTTTTTGTTTTTCCCCTCCCGCTGACAGTTTTATCTTTTTATCCGACAAGACGGTTCGAGAAAAGAAAAAACATATCCCAGCTGAGATAATCTTCTGTTGGACTTCTTCGACACCCTCCTTTCAACTTTTTTTTGACCCCTCTCTTACGGCCGCCACTTTGATACTTGGTGAGATTTCGACCTGCGTTAACCGGATATATCGCCCCATTAAGAGAACCTACCCGAGTCGCAAGAAACGGCTAGTTACGCAAAATTCGAATTGGAAGAGAGGCTAGAAACATTTGATACACCACCCGTCAAATCCATCGAATCACAGTTAATCAACCCTCCCGCCGTTTCTTCCTTCCTTCCTTTTCCTGGTCGTTTCGTTCTATTCCGTTCCGTTCAACACGCCTGGTTCCGGGCGAAACTGAAACGCAGGCGCAACCACAACAGTTGCCGGTGTGCCTGCCTGCCTGTCCACCACACCTTACTAAACTAGACAGACAGACAGACACCTCGTCCACCCTCTCTCACGCACGTACTCTCCTCGACGTTTGAATAGAGAATACCAGCCCCAAGAAGGAAAAAAATAATTAATCATCACCATCTACAATCTATCCATCAATTTTCCCCCTTCTACCACTACTTGATTTTTGCCACTGGCCTCCTTCCCGGATTCCTGTCTCTATCGCGTCCGGCCGACATTTATTTTCTTCCTCTCTCTTATTTTATCCTCCGCTCCATCTCCCTGGATCTTTTTGATAGGCTTATAATCTTAATCCACTAATTGTCGTCTGACAACCAACCGTTTGGCCGCTATCCAAGTCTGCCACAATTTATGCGCATCGACGACTAATTTCTTAATATCCTTGCCCACGACCTATTGCAGAACATTCAACAAGCGTTTGGAGCTGAATCAATCTATTCTTGGAAAAATCGATACTCTAGCCGATATCAACGTCGACTTTTTCTAAATCCGTTTCGTTTCAACGTTTCGTCCCACTACCACGTAACTTCTTATCAAAAACTCCGATATATATTAATCAACGATTACCCCGACTAGGATTACTGGTTCTCAAATCAGCCACCAGTTTTCCATCGTATCCTTTTCCTTTACTTATTCTTTCTTTTATTCCCAACTCAGCGAGAGATCGCATATATATACGCTTGCCGCGTTTAGGGCATTTTCAAAATTAAGTTATCCAAGATTCCGCTCTTCGGGACTTTCCTCGAAATGTGCATGGGTGGAGATGCACAAGAGGACTCAGCCGAGAGGCTGCGGTCGAAGGAGATTGAAAAGGTCATCAAACAAGATGAGAAGAGAATGGCAAAGGAGGTCAAACTGTTGCTCCTAGGTTGGTCTCATTGATATTTTATGCATGCCTTGCAGCTTTGTTAACCCAAGCAAATTTTTATAGGAGCCGGAGAGAGTGGCAAATCAACAATCCTGAAGCAGATGCGACTGATACACACCGCCGGATTCTCAAAGGCTGATAGAGACCAATACCGTGTTATAATATTCACAAATATCGCGGGATCTATGAAGCTCATCTTGGAAGCTATGGACCAATATCAGATACCTTTCGAAAGGTCTGAGAATGAACAATATGTTGCCATGATTATGACCGAAAGGGAGCTTGGTCGGGGGGAATCCTTTCCCAAGGAATATTTGGTACCCTTAAAGTCGTTATGGGACGATGCAGGTGTTCAGGCGGCTGTTGGCAGAGGGAATGAGTTTGCTTTACATGATAACCTTGCATAGTATGTCTACCAATTGCGAAACTAAGACTAATAGCTCGGTTGCACAGCTAATCGAAAACCAACAGTTATTTCGAATCCTTGGATAGAATTTTCGCAACCGATTATATCCCGAATGATCAGGATATCCTCAGATCTCGCTTGAAGACGACGGGAATCACTGAGGCCGAATTTAACCTTGGTTACCTGATATATCGCATGTTTGATGTTGGTGGTCAGCGATCCGAGAGAAAGAAGTGGATTCATTGCTTTGAGAATGTCACCGCTCTACTCTTCTTGGTGGCTATCAGCGGATACGATCAATGTCTCGTTGAGGACAAAGATGCCGTAAGTGTTGTGCTCATACGAACCACCTTGGAAGATAACTAATCATTTTTTTAGAACCAAATGCAAGAGGCCCTCATGCTCTTCGAGTCGATTTGCAATTCGCAATGGTTCTTGCGAACATCGATAATTCTCTTCATGAACAAGATCGATCTGTTTCGTGAGAAGATTACATATTCCCCAGTGAAGAAATATTTCCCCGATTACCAAGGAGATCCAACATCATACACTCAGGCCTCTGAGTTCTTCCACGACAACTTCAAGAGATTGAACAGGAACCCAAGCAAGGATATCTATGTTCACTACACCAATGCCACCGATACAAATCTTCTCAAGATCACTATGAATAGCGTTCAAGACAGTAAGCCTAATCTTATTCACAAACCCCATCAACACAAATAGCTGACACATGGAAATAGTGATTCTGCAAAAGAATCTTCACACCTTGATCCTATAATACAGCGGATTAATATCGGAGCTTTCAGTTATTCCGTGAGTATCGGCTTATACGGCATATGCGATCGGAACCACCCTTAGAGCGAGCGGATATTACAACTGCCGATCATCTGCTTATTTTACGAAAAGTTATATCCGAATTATAGGGTATTGGACTTGGGTTCCTTGCAAATGTGAATCCTCTTCAAGAACTATCTGCTTGAATCCTGAGTATACCCACTCATCACCACTTTCGCTGCTGCCTTCACAATACTTTTTCATCATTTGGATCACCTTTTTTTTTTTTCTTATTGGGGAATTCTCATCGTATGGTGTTCTGGTCATATTTTCGCTGTGTTTCTTGTGTTGCGTCTCATATAGTTGCCACATGGGGGTTACAGTCTTTCTTGGATTTTATTTGTCGAGCTCACACAGCGTTCTTTGGATTGTTATCGATTCGTCACCCTCTAGCGACATGCCCGTTACGACCAAATTTCCTTATTTCTTAATTTCTATTGCTTGTCAACCTGATATCAATTCCCATCAGCCGTGGATTCGCTTCGTCACCGGCATCTGCTGATAGTAAACCGAGCTGAGCTGAGGCTGTTGAATGCATTGTAACTAAACAATTCAAACTTTGCAAATATTTCTCATTCCTTTCTTTTTCTCCTAAAATTTTAATGTGGCCTCTTTTTCACAATGTTGTATAAATTTGGGTTGCTCCAATCATGAGGTGATGCAATGAAATGCTCTCGTGTGCCTATCTTTAACATCGCAAAGCATGATAAGAAATGCATATATATAGCGAGATGTATACATTTGGGGGCCTTTGAGGCCTGATTTGACTGCAGCTGTAATTTCTCTTTGCATGCATAAAATTGAACAGAAGAAAGGTTCTCCACACTGTTTCCTGTCTACCTAAAGGACGCCATAATAACAAAGTACCCCTATCTATATACAAGAGTATACGCCATATCGGAACCAGATTTCCCTCAAAGGTGATAGGGCAATCATGAAATAGATCAGGATGGCCTGATCTCGGAATGTCCAACAGAGCGCAGACGGGGAAAGGGGAAAGCCACAGCAATTAAAAAGGGAAAAATGTGTTGTGGCTGAGGTTGGACAGAGCCGCCAAGGAAAAATGTATTGCTGCTGCTAAGTTTAGTTTGGATGAAAGGGAGACTGCCAACAACATCGTCACTCTCCCTCGACCCACGAGCCGTTGATCTCTCTCTCTCTCTCCACGTACCCACGTACCCACGTACCCACACCCTCCCCTTTCATCTCCCTCATATTCCCTTCTCGCTCTGAAGGGATACCTCTCAACATTATTTGTCGCCAAGTACCCTTCCCCCACGTATACCCGCCAAATGTTCGCCTGTCCCTCCCGACGAGCGTTCCTCAGCTGCTCTTCCAATGCTCCGACCACAAGCCGGCGTCTAATCTCCACGGCCACGGCCAACTCGTTCCGTCCGCAGCCCCAGCGACCGTCGAGACGGTACTCTTCATCTTCATCCTCCAACTCGAAACCCTTCGGACCTGGTAATAGAGGCCTGGCGTCGAAGACCGGTGCTTTTAGAAAACGGGATAGACAGTTGGAGAATGGTCGGAATACGCAAACCGTTGCGCCACCGATCCCCGGCCCGGTTTCTGAGGTTGAAGTTGTGAATAGCGAAAGCCATGTCATAGCTGAGGAAGGACCGCAGAGCCAGCCGGTGAAGAATACGCTTCCGTTTGTCGCGAGGACGGACCATTTGCATGAGTCCGGTAAGATCTTACTTTTGCCACCCGTGTCTACAACTTGAATCTCTCGACTAACATCGTTCTCTTCCTTTGTATCAGACGTCCGGATATCTACATTTTTCGCCCTCCACCGTCCCGTATCCATCTCCTTCCCGGTACCCGGACACTACTCAAATGCATCTTTCCAAAAACTCTTCGACGCCCCAACTCCCACATCCGCAATCGAACTTTACAAAAACCAGCTAGAAACCCAAGCTCGCGCTAACCTTGGAGCATCCTCGCAATCTCCCGAACAAGATGCAAATATCCAAGAGGAATTATTATCATATACCAAGAAGGCGTTATTATCCGGTACCAAAGCCGAACAAAAGGCCATCGTGGAATCACCGATCCAACTATCCAACCATATCCTCTCCGGGGAATACCGTCCCTTCCAACCGCCTCCACCTCCAGAGCCCATATCCGAAGAAGCCTCGAACGCAAACGCTAAACAGGTATCCTTCCATAAACTCAAGGGCTTTGAAGTTTTCACCCAAACCCTCAAGTCCGTCGATGGACAGCCCGCCGGTTTCGTAGTATCCTTCATCCAGAAGCAGGACCAAGAGGGATCCGCTGCCGTCAAGGGTAAAGGGAGAATACGAGTATCGATGAGAAGTAAATTGCCAACTCTGCAGGCCTTGAGCGTCAAGAGGCAAAGGAAATTGAAGATGAAGAAACACAAGTACAAGAAGTTGATGAAGAGGACGAGAACTTTGAGGAGAAAATTGGAGAAGCAGTAGTTTTACTACTCAATCTATGCGTTTGGCACTTCTTTTGCTTTCTTTGATAGAAGGTTCTCTATAATCTCTTTTTGCTTCCGGGAGGATGTTTGTATAATTTTCTTTGTACATGGATTACTGGTTGTTATTATTCCTACCTTTTGCGCCTTTTCCTTTTTTTCCCCATTCATGGCGTATATTCTGTTTTTTCCTAACTCTTCTCCTACAACTATTAGCTCCCCTTTCTTATTTTCCTTTCCTTCTTTCGTCTCGGGTATATGTACGCTCTCCTGTTATGTTGTTTTTATAAGCTATAGAAATGGGAAATAGATGGAATGGTCTTCGATTTGAAGGTTGTTCTTTTCTTTTTCTTGTTAATTATCATATCGTCAATTTTTATGAGGTAATCTGTTTTTCTTCCTTTTCTTTCATGATACACGGAGAACTTGATGCATTCTATGTAGACGATTTATCTTTCGCGGGTTTTTTGTTTGATGTACTTTTAGTACCAATATACAATTTTTAAATACATTTAGATATGTCCAATGTAAGGATCTAGCCTGGCTCTTATATACATATCTCGAAGGCTGCAAAATTATGGGAGCGGCTGCCGGAACATGCATTTGAGGTTGACTACCTAAGTATTTGTCCGGCGTATATCTCTCCCTTCTCTCGCCTTTAACGAGCAGCAGAAACTCGGGTATACGTAACAGGAAACGGCAGAGTGTTATTTATTTATCTTTTATACACAAAAGAAAAGAAAGTGGGAAAAAGGCTGTATATCAAAAATATGCACAGAAGTCTTCCCGCCACCCAAGATCCTTGCGGGAATTTCGAACTCCATCTACCACATCGTTAAAACCTCAAATAGACAGTTTTCTCTTTCGACCGTTTTCGTAGAGTCGATAATATATGTACCCCTCTAATCGCTTCCACCCTCCTCAGCCAAAAGATGCTGACCAGCTTTGCTATTATAAAAATGGTTCCTATAACACACCCCCGGGGGTACTTGTCAGCCAACATGAACTCTTCACCCAAATCCCACCAAGACCAAGACATCCGATGTACGAAGATCAGAATCCAGGAATAAAAGAGAACGTACTTCTTATCAGCCCACTCGAGCAGATAATAACCAGCGATGAACGGTGGAATGACGTAGAGCACCTGTCCGCGGAATCGTCTCCATCCGTTGAATATGGCGCTCTTGATGATATTTGCGCCTGGGTTTTGACGGTTGGAGGCGAGGTAGTATTCGGTGATGCCGCGTTGGCGGGCGAGACCTGAAAGGGGGGGGGGAGAGGAGAGGTTAGTCTGGGTTGTGTAGATGAGTGACCGGAGGGGGAGAGGTATCATGGGAGTGTGGATAGAGAGAGAGGGAGGGGGAGTGCTTACCAAAGTTACCCCACGGGCCGAGGTAGCTAAGAGATAGTAGATGTTAGCAATGAGATCTTTAGTCCGCCTTGGAAACCCGAAGAGGATAATAGTCATGAATCCCCATCGCCTTGAGCCACCGACGGGGGGCATTTCCACAGCCATCCTCCAACGAGCGGAATTAACTCCCATACTTGTTTGGACCGGCTTTTCCTCCACCACCCATTGCGACGGATTGTGAAGTTTAAACTTGGGGGTAGATATAAACGAAAATTGGATGTACGACGGATGGTTGTCGAAGAGGAGAGGTCGGGGGGGAGAGGCCGGGGAGGAGTGTCGTTGAGGTTTCGTTCGGGCTTGTGGGAGGTGTATCGTGCGTTCTCGGAAGAAAAGTCAGGTTTGACGTCGGCTGCATTTTGTTATTCTCATCGGGATTGGCCAATCAGAGCGCTGTAAATCTAATCGGGACTAATGACAACACATTTTGGATGACTTGGGAGAAATCAACTCGCATCTGGATCTCTAGAATCGAATGAATGGCATTGTGGAAATCGGTTCAAGCATTTACTACTCATTTACGGTTCTACGAATCGGCAACATAGCCTACACTGGAAAAATAGGTGTAGAGAGGTTAATACGGTATCTTATATTAGTCCTCTATAATCTGCTACTACTAAGAAATCCTTCCCAAATTCCCATCCTCCGCCTGGTCAATACATACAAATCCCGTGTTTCTCCTCCAAAGCATCTCCACTTCCCATTACTATCTCCTCGCCAGATTCCTCAGTCCCTTATCGGGTCCGAAGATTCCATCAAAGATGTTCACGAAAAGCCCGAAATCCATGGTACAGAACGGCCCCAATTCTCTCTAAATCTTAGCCAGGCTTTGTATGCCCTCGCTAGAAAAGGAAGAAAAGAGTACAGGATGCATGAAAAGACATCGAGACAGGATAGAAAAAATGAAAGAAGAAAAAAAGTATTCGCGACAATGTATGGTCCCTCCAAAATCCCCCTATCTTGATATCCATCCATAATAGAGCGAGATAAAGAGCAAAATACAAAACCCCAGATTAGGAGAGAAATCAGACAGGTTCCTTTCTTCTTAGGCCTATTACCGATTCCCTCCTTCCGATGTAATGCATAACAATGAGACAAGGAAATTAACATTAAGGAAAGTATAGAAGGAAATGTGAGGGTTTGTCGGACAAAACGTTACAGGAGATAATGAAAAACAGGTAAAGAAAAATGCAACTGTCAAACAGTAAGGAAATAAGAAAAGTCATAAGAGATCTATTGGCGATGACGAAATCAGATTGAAGCCTCCGGTTATGCAACAAAGCAGAGATGTTGAGTCGAGTTTACAAGGCGCCTTCAGTTCGGTATGATTGTCGATCAATAGAGGGTGACAGCGCCTCTAGATAAGAATAGAAGGGGTGAAATATTTGTAAGGAAATTCATTGAAAAGTCTAAGTGTTCGATAGATGCCAAGGAAAAATATTGTCGGAAAGAGTCGCAGGTTCAAAAGGAAATTGACGTTAAGGAGACCGGAAGGATAGTGGTTGTGATATATATAATCATGCGTGACCGTAAAAATACATAGCCGATAATGAAAAAAAGGAAATTTGTTGCTTTTGTCGTGGTGAGTTTGGGTATTCATTTAATTGGTGGACGATCTGCCTTTCCAGAATGTGAACATTTTGCTCCATCGCTTGTCCTTCTTCTCTTTCGGCTTCTCAGAACTAGCAACAGATAAAGTGGAGTTCGCAGCGGGAACATTTGTAAAGGAAGTACTAGCGTTGAAGTAGGGGTAGAAGCGATTCTGCGAATGAGAGGTTCCGGGAATATCATCTACGGAAACACTCATTCTGATCTCAGGGCCCGGTTCACCTAGTAGGAGCGGGTCTTCATATATCGAGGCTCCTGACATGATGGTTACTCGGTCATCCTCATGAATGAGCATGTGAGGCATTGGTGGAAGCAAAAATTCAGAGGTATGAGGGGTGGAAGGCATCGTCGGTGGGCAGATAGACGTGTTTGTGGTACTGGGAGTGACTGCGGGTGTCTGATCGAAGGAAGAAGAATGATGGAGGGAGCCACGGGACAGGTTTCCGCTAGCATTGCTCATCGGTTTCGTGAGATGGGTGCTAGTGCTTAGGGCAGGCGACGGCTGGGCATCAGTAGTTGGTGTTGGAACAGCGAGGACGTCGATGGATGTTGGAGTCTCGTCGATTTTCATGCCATCGTCAGACCTCTGAGAATCGCTGGCAGGATCGGTATCTTCTGACAGACGGCTCATCTTTCTCTTGATACCTTTGCGTACATTCGCCAGGCCGTCAACGATGTCCAATTCCTCGATCTCACTGTCGTCGGTATCCCAGTTGAGGGCAAGACCACTAGGTATAGGGGGCGGCTTGGGGAAATCTTCTTGGCGGAGGGTAATATCAGCCTCTTCTTCGTCTTCTTCCTCGGTATCTTCAAAGACGTCACCCATGCCATCACCTTCAATTTCATCCTCAGCAAGAGAGAAGAGTTGCATCTCCGGCATACTCTCAGCACGCCTATGGTAGCAGTTGTTCAGTCCAGTGGCGGAGTGCATGCGTTTTCTTGCCGACTCGAAACCAGAAAGTGGTCTAGAAGCCTTGGGAGTGTTGAAAGGTCCAAGAGCCGCATCAAGATCAATAACAGGGAAATCATACGATTCCATATCAGCTTCGTATGCTCCAAGGTCGATCTGAGGCTTAAACTCAGTTTCTTCCATGCTTGATGAATCACGGGGCTGATAGTCGATCCCGTCCGCGGACATGAGAACATAGCTACCCTCGAGCATGAGACGCTCTATCTCGTCTCTATGCATCAGCGGTGGCGTAGGGCTCCTTCTGGGAAGATGCTTAAGCTGGCGTTTCTTGTAGTGTCGTCGCAATAAAATGCTTCCGGCCCAGCCCTTCATTCCGCCTTTAACCTTCTTTGGCACAGCAACGCCATCAGGGTTAGACACCTTGCGGCTCTTCCGCTTTGGCTTGTCGGTGGCAGAAGACTCTGACAGATGTTTTGAGTGGCCCTTCTTGGATTTGGCAGACGGCTCTTTAGGGGAAAGGGGTGGGAAAAGCCAACTGGTCTTGTGGGCACCGTTCAACAAAGTAGCAGCGTCGGCAGAGCTTGGTCGGCGATCAGACTTTGTCCGTCCATTTCGGGTGACCCCAGAGGCATCGGACGCAGAAGCCCGGCGGCCTCTAGAATCGACGGGTTGTAGCTCTTCCATGCTACCTATCGAAGCTCGGTAAGCATGCAGGCTGCTGACACTGTCGCTGAATCCACCACGGATAGTCGTCAAGGTGCTGCAGGTTCCCGCGGACGCAGGTCTCGGAATTATTTCCGTAGCATCACTAAAAGTGACTCGAGACTTGCGTGGAGTTTCTTCAACAGAAGTTCTCGCAGACTCCGCAGACTCATCAGTCATATTGATTACTGATGATGCAGAAGAATCGCACGAGACAGCACATGATGGGACTTCCAATGTCATCTTGGCATCCGTTCCAGGGACTTCATATATAAGAGTTAGTACTGTGGTGCGGCAAAGTTGCAAATAAAAAAGTTGGAAATACATACCGGTAGTGTTCTCAATTAAGAAAACTGGTTCCTTTGCGGGGCTGTCAGGACCAGATGTTGGGCTTGTTGGAACACTGCCTCCCATGTTTTGGTTGGTGCTATTGTTGTTGTTATTGGCTTTGGCGGCGGTCAGCATCATGTTAAGAACCTCGCTGGAATTCATGCTCATTGCAGAACTACGTCGGTGGGCGTGGCCTCGCCTTGCTTGCATGCCAGGCGGTGGTGGAGCGGGGATCCCCTTCTCTGGGGTTACCACCTGCAGAACTGGAGCGCTCGTTTCAGGTGGAGGAGAAAGAAGGCCATTTTGCGAAGAAAATCTTGGTGAGACGCTCTCTTTCCCT
>LDUD01000027.1:976045-1003058 GCA_012184295.1 Dactylella cylindrospora
TTTGAATAAATTCGTAAAGGAAAGTGTCAAAGTCGTGAATCAAAAAAGCGTTTGAGTCGAAAGGAATGACTGGAACTAAAAATCGAAAATTGTGACAACTTGTGGATGTCGTTTGTAGATTCTCCTTTTCGGTATCGAAAGTTCAAACTACAAATAAAACCAAAGCTTTGTCCTCCCAGGATGACATGTTAGAGCGGCAGCACGGGTAATATTGAACAAGTTGACAAAGCATTACCTTGAATTCCGCTAAGGAGTATTCGAGCCAAAGTTTTGCAGGATTTACGGACACAGGGCCAAAAGAGTGGACAGACACTATATGGTGGTAGCCAATAGGTCCGAGAGGGGCTGTAGAGCAGAAAACAAAAGAGGGGACGGGGGGGAAAGATGAGAAGAAAAAAACGACGAACGGCACGAAGCCTTAGCGGGATGGGGGGATCTCAAGAAGGATGAGAAAGGAAGAGGGGTGAGATGAGAAAAATAAAAATAAAAAAAAAGGAAAACGACAAGAAGGAACTAAAGAAGGTCGAGTAAAATGAGCGATCGAAAGAAAGAAAAAAAAAAAAAAAAAAAAAAAAAAAAAAATTTGGAGGACAGGCGAACAGCAAAAAGGAAAACAGCCCCAAGGAACTAAACGACTACCTTCTGAATTGGAATTGCCAATTGGACGGGGGTAAACGAAGGGGGGCCATGGGACCTGCAGCCCGCCAGGCACAATGAACAAAAAGGAACACCAGCCAGAAAGACCGACAATCTTGCAACCAAAAGCAAAAGCAAAAGCAAAGGGAACGTGTGTTTGTGTGTGTGCCTGCAAAAAGCGGTGCACCGCTGCAGCCGAGAGCCTAAAAAAAAGTAATTAGCAAGATGTAATATGAATGAACAGGGGGTGCCTCCAAGGTTGTGGACGGGGTGGTTGTGTGTGTGGAGAGGGTGAGGTCGCAATGGGATAATGGGAAATGTATGTGCCTGTATGTATGGGGGGGTTGTGCATGTTGTATGGGGAGGCTAAGGGGGAAAAGGAAAAAAAATTGGGATGGTGTGTGTGGGCGTGTGTGGATGAACAAGCCGAAATTTCAGGTTACGAGCGAATGATATGAGCGGAAATGGTCGAGACGGGCAACCAAAGAAAATTTCCCACAAGGAGGAAGTATTTTTTCTCACCGATCGATCTTTGTCCTCCGATTTGGAAGGCATGAGATGTCATTTTCATTTTGTTCGTCCTGGATACGTAGGCGGTACGGTGTTCTGTGCATACAGCCCCCCCCATTTCCTACAACAAACTCAAACGCACGTTGACATGGCGCCGAACAGCAGAATGACCATTTTTTAATTAACCTGATGGGAAACTTCATGTTGGCACAGCGGTACCTGATTCACATAACCAGGGACTCCCAAAATCTCTTCCAAAAGGGTCCCTTTTTCGGAGTAGAAAAGAAGGCCAGTGGAAAAACGGGCCCTTCCTGCAATAGAGTTCGCAGGGTATATCATAACGTCAACTTTCAAAAATTGTGACATGCGGTCCCCAGGCACGGATTCGCGGTGACAGAAAAATGTTCGCAGCCATGGGTCTTTCTGCCCCATATTCGCCTTTTGAGGTGGGTGGATATCAGCAAGGCCGCAAGGCCAAGCTTGCTAAACTGGACGCTGCACTGAAATTGGACGGCCTCAAGTCCTTCGAGCCCTCGGATTGGTCAAAGCACCCCCAGTAATACCCGCAGATCTAGGGTGAGGTAGAGGCGCCAAGGGCCGTCAAATTTTCGACCAACGGGATCAGTGTGTACCTGCATTCATATTGAACAAAGAGAAGCGGATAAAAGAGGTCTCACGCCAGCATTCTATTGCATCTATTCTCTTTTCTGCTCCTGTTTGTTGCTTGTCTACCCTGTTCTCATGTCCGTCAGTTCGCCATCCCGTCCCCTTTGAAATAATTTGTTTCCGCCGAAGCATCAAGGGAAAGCTTACCCTGTGCACGCACATGTTCACATTGAACGGGTTCAAACGATATTAAGGAGAATATCTTGCGACAGCGTGGTTACCTCAGCAGTTGAAAATAGAAAATTAAGGGAAACTCTTCCCGTATGAATGGAGGCTTGCTATCGATATGAGGAACAATCACATTCCGGCAGGCTGTGATCACAAAATGTTTCAGTTGACGTTTTCGTCGAGTGATTCTTGCGATGTGCACACAATATTTGTTTGCACAGCACGAACAATGCACAATCTGCGAAGAGTATCCTTTCGCACTTGAATGCAATCACATTTGAATAGATAAATCCGGACAATCTCGAATCCTTTCAATGGCCAGTTGCCACAGAAGCCTATTGTCTATTTGTCTATTGTAGCCATGTCGATCAATTCTGTGCAAAAGACCCGCTGCTGTTGCAGAATGCATGCATGCCCATGTGGTGCAAGCAATCTCGATTCCTTTTTTTTTTTTTTTTTCTTCCTGCCCTGCAACTTTGACCTTCCCCGGGTAGCAGCCAATTCCTTGAGCACCCTGGATAATATGGGACGGTACTTTCTATGGTTACCCAAATCTGCCTGTCAGTTCAGGTACCACAATCTTGCGACGGCGTGCAGCATCTCTTTTAATCTTTTGCTCGGGAAAAAGGGGCATGCATGTGGCCCCTCAGCCCAACCACAAAACCGGTTTCCCACAAAACACCGCAACACCATCTGCATCTACAATTCCTTTTTTTTCGTCGTCTTCCCTGTCTAGGTTTATTTGCCCTTGCGTGAAAGGACGGAATAGCATGATCATTGAATCCCATACCTTTGCATTTACGATCCGAGATCCGTCGACCTTGTGACAAAAAAGCTCGGCACAAACGCATCATAGGCCGCATGTCTACCACGGTTTGGTTGCTTTCCAACAGGAATGGGTTCTCCAAATAGTCACCGCCCTTACCTCAAAGATGTGCCCTTCACAAACGGAAATTCCCACCGACAGAGACAGGTACAAGCAGGTACATATCCGGGAAAGACAACATCGACATTTGGGTTTTTCTTGATTCCAGAATATTGCCCGTGATGATTATAGCACAGCCTGTTAATATACCTCCAGCTGAAGATTACCCAATAGCAAGCCACCAACCTCCATTCCAAAAGGGGTGCTAGCAAATCTGATTGGTTCAGCTCCTCCAAAATAAGCGATGAGCATTCCCCAGGATCCGTGCTTGGTGTGGCTGTCTGCTCCGTCTTGCTTGCTTGTAGACGGTCATTTGCCCTGAAAATCTCCCTCTCTTCGACCTGACTATCAAACAGCCCCCTAGCTGTGCGTCAGGCACATCTTCAAAGAAGAAAAGCAATCCCTCCCCTTCGGCACCTATTTGCGAGGACATCATAATAATATCCGTGCGGATAGATTGCAGTTATTATGTCATGATCTACTAGAGCCCAAGATCCAGACGCTTTCTCTTGCAAGGCAATTTATCTCAGGCACGGCTCTTATTATTTTTGCTTAACGTTCCAGATTATCTGCTTCCTGAAGGTTGTTTCGCACGAGATTGAGCATTGCAACCCCCACATAGGCTCCTTCTTTTTTTTCCCTCTGTTGCACTTCCTCTCACCCGCCCCAAAAGTTTGAAATTTGAACCTCACCCTTGGGCCTGTAAAGCGGCAAAGCGAAAAAGTGGGGAAAGGAAATAAAGACCCACGGCATGACCGGGCGGGAAACAAAAATCCCAAGATGCGAGCGGAACAGAATAAACTGACAGTTTAAACATGCAAGCGAAATCCGAAGGCAAAAAACGTTTATGAAAGGGCTGCAAGCCAGAAAATGCTCAAATTATTGGCTCAATTCAGCCATAATTTGGGGCTTTCCCCCTTCAGCTTTGCATACAGCAGATTCCTTAGTCGCTACGGAAAATTCGAAATGAGCAAAAATACCCTTCAAGGGAACAAATAACAAAAATTCCTCTGCCTTCTGCCACACAATCCAACGCCTCGCAAATTAACCCAAAGGAAAACCCCCATGTAAAAGGGAATTAGAGGCTGCAAATCCTCAGTGCGACGCACGCAAAATAAGGCCCGCGAATCGCAAGTTGCACCGAGAGAATCGGAGATCCAAATGAACCCAAATGTCGGCATTTCCGCCCTTTAACGAGGGCCGGTGAAGGCTGGAGAAACGGAAGGGGGGGATGATCCAATAAACAGCCCTATTGTGCTCCGTGGGCTTACGGAAGACCGTTCTCGACTCCGGTCCTGAGGTTATAATTATTGCTGATTAACTTGTTTTTTTTTTAAACAAAACGACGGTTGTGTTTATTTACATACATTGGCATGTACCGCCGGGTACACCACGAGAATAGAGGACCCTCCTTTCCTTGTCATCAGCCCTATGCTTATCAGCTGCGCACGATAACTGGAGAAACAAATCTGCAGCCTTCAGCTGTGCTCACACACCGTCTCACAGCAGGCAGCAGCAGGGCAATTCGGTGCAGAGTTCATATCGCCGTTAAAGGGATTTAACCTTATCGGTGTACTACCTCGAGAGGGTCTATATCCCGCCCTCCTTGTGTTTTCTTGTCGGTGCGTTCGTAGTGATTTCCTAAAGCGGCTTTGCATGGCGCCGACTATCGTAGGCTAAATACAAACATGAGTGGAAATCTGACGAATTGGGATAGCTAAGGAAACGGAGAAGGATGTCTAAATTGTCATCTTTTGTTGGATTTTTGTCGTAACAATTAACCAGCAAGTACAAGTAGGTTCATAAGTTCTAGAGCAGAGGCAGAGATAGCAGCCTTTATGAAGAAAATGTAGGACTAGAATGTCGCCGCGAGTGAAGTAAATTTTCTAAAGCTGGGTACCATTGCGGACTTGAATTTAGAAGAATCTGCTACGGAAGAAAGTTGCACGGCGCCGGCTCTATACTTATCCACAGCCTGGTACCTCGCGCGTAGAATACGAGAGCGGCAATTATGATTACTCAACGCCCTATAGACAGAATATATCCAAAAACCCCATGGTCGACCAGGTTACTTGCAAATTGTGTATATTCCACCCGACATGCTAAGCTCATTTCCCTCTGCTTAAAATTTGGTACCGTCTGTAATATAATATTGCATTAACGAGTCGGAGCAAGTGCGGCCCGCAGAGGCGTATATTAGGGTTTGGGGCTGGCGAGAGAATATTAATTGCACGAATATCATGCCCAAAGCTGGCCTTACTTTAGATGTTCCTAATTATCTGGGATTCCTGTGAGATGCACCTAATGATCTATTATTTCGCGGTTTCACAAAGAATCTCTAATAGTATCGGGAAAATCGATACGGGCTTTCACCAGGGGCCCAAGGACTTCTACACACTAGACCGACTGACAGGTGTCCCGGGACAAGGCCCGATATTATGTTTTTTCTGTGTAGGTCTAGGAAACCTGTCAGATTATAGTATGATTTAGAGGGCACGATTACTAGCATTGTACGAGCCTAATTTATACGTGTACTTTGACACATCGTGGGATCTAGACTAAACATATGATATTCACGAAGAGCTTTGATGGTCTACCCAACCTCCTAGTTCACGAAATAACCTGCAAAGTGTCTTGGGGTTTGCAATGACTTCAACTGTATCTTTCTTCATGATCATCGACGTTGCAACCACGCCCACCATATAATAGATTTCTATTACTTCGTATGCATACTATCATACTTCATTGGCCATTGAGTATAACCCATCAACCTCTACCCGAAATGGCAAGCAGAGAATCCGCTGATGCATACTCGTATCCAGTCCCTAGTCCGCCCCTCCGCTCCCGCACCTGGGGCCGAGCTCCGAACCACCAGATGCAATGAATACGAGCCTCCTCTATTATAATCTTAATTTCCCTAAGCATCGAACAATCGGGGCATCCCCATCCCAACCCATGTCCAGAAGATCAACCCCGCAAACCCACTCCGTAGACGCCCCTAGCATCTCGATAAATACCCGGATGCTGTGCAGAGTCCATCCGCATGCACGTCGACGTATCAGGTAATATGCAGTCAGCATTGATTTTTTTGGCTTGGCAACTAAAACCCTCATATATCGTACGATCCTCTTGTTGTATTTATTTGATCGTCTTTTATTTCTTCGATCTGGTTTTTTGGATCTTGAGATCCTTCGTGTTTTGTCGCTCGGGAGTATATCATCCGGTGAGAAAATATTAGCATTCTAGTTTCTCGATATTTGTACCATACCGTAAATTTTTAAAGAACCTCGAAACCGATCTCGGATCGCGTGTTCCACCCGAACGTGCAGAAGGCTTCTAATATATGATTGGTGGCGGCGAAGTTGTAGAATACTATTGTTCCCCCCTTCCATACCCCGCTGTTAATATGCCTTCCGTCCATGTTTGCATAACCGATTACTATTCACGGACTAGACTATCCGACTTCCCGTAAGCTTAAACCTGTCGTAGATGCCCGATGTAGGAAATGTTAAACGAGGGGAATTTAACTTAGTAAGGGGGACCTAAGCCATGATGGGTAAGAAAATATGGGGGAATACGATTACAGTTGGTCCAAGCTTTTGAGGACTACAATCATTCCTGGTGCTGGATATGTCGCCATTAGTATTGAATTGACGAGATTTCAATATTTTGAAAGACGAAATCTGGATCACGACATGTTCATTGAGTATGGTGTTAGACAACCAAAGGACTTCATTAATTCTAGTATAAATTGAACTAGAGGTCCTGATCCTTCTGTTCTTGTAACTGATTTGCCATTGCCCATACTAAACGTTCTCTTTCCCCTCTTTCTTGACCCCTTCTCTGGGCACTCGCAACCATTAGTTCCTTTTCATATTCGGTACCCTGGAATAAAATCTGCTCACCATCGTAAACTAGAAGTTACATGCTACAACCATAGCGCCACTTGCAGGTTACATCCCACAAAAACCCATACACTAACATAGTTGCGAGTAACAACTTAACTAAAAAAAATAATTTTCTCATGCCAGGGACCTATACGAAAAGGAGACCATCTTTAACTTCAATCGACGTCAGCAGTTTAGCTTAGGCTAATACTTGAGTCTACGTGGATCAACCAATCAGCGGGCCATTCACAACGTCTATTTACTAACCAGACCATGCCAGGAGCCAAGCATTTGCCTCTCTGCACATCGAAGGATACGAAGTATCACCAGGTTATTGCATGCAAACGTTGGGCACGAAGGATCAACAAACTTGGTCACCGTGCATACCGTGATGATAATTTGCAACCGGGTCAAATATCCATGATCGCGGGGAACGCGGATGAGGGATATTCAGCTTCAGTTAACCTATTGAATAGGCCATCATGTAGATTTCCTCAAGGGTAATGAAATGCGGAGGTAACAATGCCGCAGGACCGATGTCGGTTCTTGACGGGGAGTCTCTAGAGGCATTCCCCATCCCTAGCTAAAAGATATCGCCAGTACTGTACGAGCAGAGGCAGAGAAACGTCTATAAAAAGGCCGTCATGTCTCCTTCTACAGGTCACTCTTCTCATCACCAGAATCAATCAACTAGCTATCTTCAATCCTCAACCAAACAAATCCTCCAAAACTAGATCTCATCAGATCCCCAAACCAAACAAACCATTACAAAATGCAGTTCTCCATCCTCGCCGTTGCCACTCTCCTCTTGGCCCCGCTCGCGGCCGTTGCTGCCCCAGCTCCAGAGCCAGTTGGTCTTCCAGAGCCATTCGCCGCCCCAGACACCCTCGAGGTTCGCGACATCGTCAAGCGCGGATACTGCAGCAATGATTCTCAATGCAATGGAAAGAAGTGTCTCTGCCAAGCGTGAGTTTTCGTCTTCCGTCTTTCTCCCATATCCCGCCTTTCCTAAATATCCTGGGTGAGCCGCTAAATGGAGTGTACTAACTATCCAATTTTAGTTGCTTTGGCGGACCACTCGTCTGTTACAAGATCTGCTGCTCTTAAGCAAATCTTCAAGAGCAACAATACAGGCACGGATGTAAACAATTTCCAAGTGGAGGAGCCAAACGAATTTAAAATTGGGCAATTCAAAATAGATATTTTGCTTGATGCAATATCTACAATCAAATCCACAGGATACATGTTTATTCGTTTATGCTCTGTTCAACAGTATATAGTACATACATCCATTATTGGGCCAGCTAGTTTGGTTCTGAACCGTGCAAACCAGGGGGCGATGTTAGGAGGGGCCTTTTTATTGTATTTAGTTGACAATAGATTACATATACCTCATATTTCTGATGTTCCTTTGGATGCTTCCCTGGGAACTTCTCGCATAATACATGCAATAGTTCTTAGAGGTCGATATCACTGTGCAATTGCAACATCCTCAACATGGCATCGTTTTCTCCAACACTAAAATGTGTTGTGAAAATAGTAGTGAAGTCCCTTGGTATTCCTCTGCCATGTATACCTGTCAACTGTCAATCGAGCATCTTGAAATGCTGTTACCAGTATTCATATCCGTGCCCACATCCCGTTACCCATCTTTCTCCTCTCATTATTATCCTAAAACTGCATTGAAGGCTCTCGCATATTCCTTCTCGCCTGCATTGCATGCATCAACTTACCAGGTCTCCATTGAACAAGCCCCCCCGTTCACCCGCATAGCTCCACCTGCAAGCCTCAGGCACAAGAACAACAAAAAAGCAGCATCGGCGAGCTGAGAACACCGAAATAAGAACAGAACCCCCCCAAACCTAAACAAAAAAAAAAACCTTACACCACCACCGCACAAAATCCAACAAGGCCACCAACGCTCACGCCCAGAAATAATAAACCCACCCGTTTCGTTTCAACCCTTCAATTGACAAGCGACCCCGAAAAGAAAACCACCATGCATATCCACCAATAAACCCCACAGCTTTTGACATTTTTCAAACGCCCTCTCCTTTTTTAACAGCTGCAGATAGGGCTTTTACACACCCCGCTAAAATCCAGGCATGATATGATTAACGCCTTTTCTGCTATGCAATGCCTCCACCCGTACCCATGCCTCCAATCCTACGAGTGGGTCAATGCAGATGCATTCGAGCCCCCAGCCTAGCCGGGCGGATTCGAGCATCCCAGCATCTCGGACTTCAAAGTAAGGCCTTGAATGGGTATAGAGCGGGTTCACGCAATGGTTCGGCTGGGGTTAGGTTGTTTGCTACCTTTGTTCACCGGGTTTGCGAAGCCGGTGAGGGGGATATAGTAAGTTGATGTTTATTGCTTTATTGCTTTATTTAGAAATTTGTTTCCCGTTAATTGGGGGTATGTCACTGCTGTTATCTGTACGGGCTTGGTTTGTGATAAGAATCTACCATGGTATCGGCGACACTAGCTATGAGCTGCCCCCCTGTGCACACACGTCCGTTTCTCCACCCAGAGACCGCTTTGCAGGTACGAGGGCACATATGGATACAAATATTTTAGATCGCAAGAGTCGGAATGTTTCAACAAGTTATCATTATTCTTTGATAATTTCGTATCTTATGAATCTATCCGATATTAAAGATATCGGGGAATATATAGGAACAAGGATCAAAGATAGCGAAAAGGCCGGGTTGAAGCCGCCGTTTCTTTTTTCGGTCTTTATCGATCAACATAGCGGTCTGTATGCAAATCGCCTATCATTATCATCTTAATATCTCATGTAGCTATGCGTAGCAATACTGTAATCATTGGCTCTTGATATCAGCAATGCATCACGCTTGCTAGACAATGTGAATTACTAACTTGATACCTGGTTCTCGCAGATCCCTCGCCTTCGTGCCATCCTCAAAGAAGCCATAGCCGGGGGCGAAGATGGCAGAATGCGTTCTGTAATCCTATTCGCCACTCCCTCCCACGCCAATATTGTGGCTGATCACACAATCCTCTCCTCCATTTTCGATGAGGCTTGCATTGACCAGGGAATAGGTCGCAGGCGCGGAGGGTTGCAGGCGGCGGCAATAGTAGTAGATTCCTTGCCTAGATCTACGGCCGTTACAGGAAATAGAGTAGAAGGCTGGGCGGCTATGATTACGGATAGACGTACAAGATTCTTCGGAAGCTCGGGGCCGGATTATCCCGATTGCTTGTTAGAATCGACGACCTATCTTGACAAGCTGGCCTCTCGAGCCTCTGAGGGACCAGATTTTAGATCAGGCGGATCAGAGAGGCACCTGGATAAAGATTTTAATGCGCCGACTGCGCAGTCCCACAATATCAACGATGAGAGGGGTAGCTTGGTCATACGGTTCTCTCGAACGGAGATGCCGGATGAGGTAAAGAACAATCGACCGGGTCGAAGAGAGAATCTGCGATACCCGCTGCACACGTTTCACAGGATCAAGCTGAGCCTTGCAAACACTTTATTCCAAACCGGGAAACCGTCAACAATGGTATATCATTGGAAAGATTACCAACCTAAAACGGGAAGCCAGGAAAAATCCGCTTCTCGTGCGGTTGAGGTTAAGGACTTGACGATATCGCTCAGCCATTCGCTCAGATTTAAGAGCTCCGTGTACCTACCACTGGAGAGGCTGACAAAGCCAAGGAAAATCATTGCAGGCAATGGCAACATCCTGAAGCAGTTGGGAACATCGACTACACCTGGAGATGCAGAGAAGGATCCATTCCCAGCGAGCAAAGAGCTAGAGGCTGCGGTTGAGAAGTGGTTTCAGACTCATCCGTTATATGACCCGGAGGCGCTGGAGAAGCACCCTGTGGCGATATTCGCAAGGGTTATGGAGCATCCTAGCAGCATCCCACTCGACAACCTCATCCTCGGCGATAATCCTCCAATTGTTATCAAGGGGAAATGGAGGCTTTTGAGGGTGATATCTGGTGGAGGTGGCTGGGGAAATAATGCGGGACTGCTAGCTCTGGATCCGCATGGTATGGGGGGCGAAGAGGGTATACAAGTCCCAAGCGAAGGTCCTAGCAATGTGGGGAAAATAGCGGGCCTACTAGCTGTGGGATCTTGGATCGAGTTTTATATTGCGGTTCCGCCTAATAAGAAAGCGATTGAGGCGAGTTCTGGGTTCAAATTTGAAGTACTAGATAAGGACGATGATACAATAGCCTATGTTCCTAAGGATAAGCTGTTTGAGGGAAACTCTGGAGATTCTGAAGCATCGGAGACCAAGAAACCTTCCGAGACAGGCACGCCAGTCTCTCGAGCCAACGGAAGTGGACTAGCAGTGGAAGGCGGCCTCTGGCTATCGAGCCGAAGACTTGATATCCCGGGAATGCAAGTCGTGCTCGAGCTTGACCAGGAGCTTGACGGTGACGAAAGAGTCCTGTCTAGGAACAAAGACGGCCAGATGACGGAAGTAGTTCGTCCAAACCAAAAAACGGTTCGGGAAACAGTATCGGCAAGATACATGGGAGAGAGGATCGGTACCTTATCCCTAAACGCCGAGCTGCGGAGAGAAAAGTACAGAGAACTGAAAAAGATTGTTAAAGGCTGGTTTAAAAATTCGGACAGCGAAGAAGCAAAGAGGGCAAGAGAGCTGGTGAAACTGTTGGAGACGGGATATCCCCGTTCGGTCACCGAGAGACGTGTAATCGCTGTTGTGCTGAGCGATATACATTACGCCGGGCAGAAAGTGGAATTAGGTGCGGAGGCAGAAGATCTCATAGAAGACGGTGACATGGAAAAAAGCGGAGAAAAAGGGAGAGCAGACGATTGGCAATCCCAATCCCCTGCTTATTTTAGACTAAAACTTGCGGATAAGGCTAGGCTGAACGGATTGTCTTCAGACGGGATAGAAGTTGAGAAGAAGAAGGCATCCCTAACAGCAGACGAGGGACAAGGAGCGGAGAAAGCTGAAGAGAAAGGAAGAGAAGAGGCGGAACCTCCAACGGAAGCCGAGGAACAGGTAAACGAGATTAATATTGGGGAGGCCACCGAGCCTACCGAAGTAGTCAAAGACGCACCGCCAAAGGAGGAGCTGGTGGGTCAGCCCGAGGGACAAGGGAAAAAGAATTTAGAGCCGCAAGGTCTGTCGAAGGGAGAGGCTGTGGGAGAGGAGCAGGAGCAGGAGAAGCATAAGGGATTTGTTATAAAGCCCCCGAAAAGACAGGCGAGCAAATGGGAAAAGCGGGAATTGCCTGTAGATGTTACTGAGCAATCAAAGGAAATGGTAGAGTCGGAAAACGCATCGACACCTGATGCTAAAGTCGAAGGGACAGAGACACCGGAGGAGGAGAAGAAGAGGAAGCAGGAGAGGAAGGAGCAGAAGGAGAAGGAGAAAATGGAGAAAAAGGAGAAGGAGAAGGAGAAGGAGAAAAGGCAGGATTGATAACCCCTTCTGTCCCTTATTAGGCTAGATGGCTGATGTATATATAATGTACGATATAAGTGAAGCTTAAGGTTGAAAAGTTATGAACTAAATATCGGATAGGAATAAACGCCTTTGATTTTAGTAATTCCCATCTATCTATTGTTACAGATCGTTGAGCATATAGCAGCACCCAGAGCTGCAAGTAATCTCTCTTCATAACTACATTTCCTGTAGTATGACTACTAAGCATCCGAGCTGATCAAGCCCAACCATTTCCACATTCCCGTCCACCAAAATCCACCAGTCCTCTCTCCGCTCTCCTCTACCAGCACAGAAATCCCAGGCCAACCACTTAAATCAACAACCTCTCAATCTTATCCTTAACAGCCTTAATCTGCTGAGCCAACTCGCTAGCCTCGTTCGTGGTAACACTAGCAGAGATGACGGCCCTGCTGACGCCGCAAGCGCGACCCAAAGCAATCTTTGAAGGGACGAAAACGTAAGGGACGTTCTTGTCTTCGCAGAGGAGGGGGAGGTGGAGAAGGATTTCGATGGGGGAGGTGTCGGCGGCCATGACGATGAATTCGGAGATACCGCGGTTGAGGGTTTTGGTAGCTGCGAGAGAGGAATGTTAGTTTTGTGATGGTTTATGGCTGGGAATGGGGAGGGGAACTACCTTCGTTGGCACCCTTTTTCAGCTGGCGGTAGTTGTTTGCCTGCTGGACGATGTCGAGGATTTGCTGGGTGAGAGCTTGGTCGGCGAGAGGGAAAGCTGTGGATGGATGACTGGTTAGTTCTATAGCTTTGTTATGATGGGTGTACCACGGAACTTACCTTTGGGGTTTGGAGTCGTCATGGTGGATATCGTGGATAGATGGCGTTATTAATGTAGATGGATGAAGGAAGATGGATGGTGGCTATGGCGAATAGAATGGCAAAGGGTTCCTTGCGGTAGCTCGCCCTTCGATGGTGATAATGCTTTGTGGATGAGGATACAAGATTTTGTGTGTCGCAGTAAAATTTTATTCTAACTTTTTTTTTGAGCCTGCATGTGTTGGCTGACTAAGGTAGTCCGTGGAGACAAACTGAGGGTAGTTGGGGTCAAGTCCTCCTGCCAAGGCCGCCCTGCTGTGAGGGGACCCCCAACCTTGTTTGCTGCCAGCCAAACCAGCCAAACCAGCCGACCAGACAGAGGCCAAAGCCTACATTGTACTAGCCAGCCTGCCAGCCTGCCTCCTGTTTTCCCTCCAAAATTCCCGCCCAAAAAGTCTTTTCTGGTCTGGTCAGCCTGTTCTACTCTGTCCTGTCTACATCATCAGCCAACCCAACCTCCGTGCCCTCGTCTCTTTCCTTCCTTCGCACACACCCACCCCGGAAATTATTATTACTTCTCTCACCCCCAACTCTTTTTTAATATTCACCCATTCGATATACCCTCTTCCAGAATCATCGTCTGTGATTCCTCTTCCCTTTTATATACTTTTTTACTCTTCAACAATCACTTCCAACTTCCGACCGAAGCCTTTTCAGTAACTCCCGACCTCGCACACATCTATTCAAAATGTCTTCGGATTATTGGTACGTGCCTCATCACCTCTGTGACACCTGGACTTTCAATCTCTCGGGGATCACGGAGATAGCCCTCTCGCATCTACTGACAATTATGCTAACGTGTATTCAATGCAGCCCCGTCTATGCGGTATGTTTAGGGTGTTTTCCCGTCGTCGTTGTGTCCTCTCCGCCCCCTGGCGAAAAAACTACGCTGTCGTCATGATTTTTTCCCCTTACTTTCGCTGCTTCTGGAAAGTCCACCTCTTTGGAGCCATCGCATTTCACGACAACGCAATTTAAATGGACTCGACAATTATGGAGCGACGGGGGATTACAAAAGATTTATTTTATTCGAAGGAAATTCGCGACGAAGGATAGTGCTAATGTCGAATTTTCTGGGGTTGTAGCCATTCTTTGGTGCCATGGGATGCGCCGCATCCATCATCTTCTGTGCCTTCGGAGCCTCGTACGGAACCGCAAAGTCCGGTGTCGGTGTCGTTGCTTCCGGTGTTTTGAGACCTGACATGATGGTCAAGAGTACGTTTTTCCACTCTCATTTTTTCTCCTTTGGAGGTTGAAGCTTTGGCTGTGATGCTGCGATTCTGGCTCGGGTGTGGTGGGTGCGTAAGCCCCGGACGTCACCGCCTGCACCTGGTCACGACCACACCATACGCGAAAACACCTTTATATCCTCAAATTGGGCGGACAGCTATACTAATCATGTTTCACGAACCTCAGACTCTATCCCAGTCGTCATGGCTGGTATCGTCGCCATTTACGGCCTCGTCGTTTCCGTCTTGGTCTCCTCCGGTCTTAACCAGAAGCAGACATTATACGCCGGCTTCATCCAGCTCGGTGCTGGTCTCGCTGTCGGTCTCTCTGGTCTCGCTGCCGGTTTCGCCATCGGCATTGTCGGTGATGCCGGTGTCCGCGGTACCGTTCAGCAGCCAAGACTCTTCGTCGGAATGATTTTGATTCTCATTTTCGCTGAAGTCTTGGGTAAGTTTAATTCGCGTCCTCTATGACGAACTTTGGGATATTTGGGGAGGTGATGCTGATTGTATTGTTCTGCAGGTCTTTACGGACTTATCGTTGCTCTGTTGATGAACTCTAAGGCCCAGGAAGCTGCTACCTGCTAAATGGCCAACTTTCACCGTGTCGACAATATAAATCTCAATAATCCGGGGATCGCGCATATCTCCGAGACGTAACGAAGGCTACCACTCAATGGACATATCGATCTACGAACACAAGCAGGAAAACAGGGATGAAGAACAGGAAGGGGAAGAGGTTCACGATAATATTCTGGCATCTGTAAACATCGGTCAATTGGAAAGGGAAAGAACAGTGAAACAAATGAAGAGCGCGTTATTGTTATAAGGGTTCCGTTATTTTTTTCCCTTTTCTACTATTGTATTTTAGCTTCTTTTTTCCTATTGCTTGCCTGGTAGTTGGAATTATGCATTATTAGAATTCGCCTTTTTTTTCTTCTTGATGAAGCTCGGTTACTGTCCTAATCATGAGCTTGCGACGTATAGAAAATACGCTTCTCGTGCAACCGGACTTTGAAACTTTAGGTATAGATCTCAGTTCTTGAGGCTTATTAGGATTTTTTGATGTAGTAGCACTTGGGGGGTAGAGACGGAATTTTATATTGAGCCTAAGCAAGATCGATCTCTTGATCTTGCAGATTGTCGTGACGATGGGGCCTTTTCGTGCTACTGAATCCTGGTCGGCTGGGGAATGTGCCCGCGAATGAAAGGATGCGGTACTTCACGTGGAATGCAACGCAAATAATGCAACATGTTCTCTAAATGCTAAGGACTGGCGATGAAGCCTCAAGAGAATAACCATGAGCTCCATTGCAATAAAAGCTGTCCATACAGGTATAGAGGTGTCACTTGTGCTGAGGGTGTGATAAAAAAAAAAAAGAGAGAGCATTTTATCATTTTGTATTATGCTTCGCATCTATTCCAGCATCTTGAATCTTCCGGATAATTTAAAGGTTCCTGCAACTAATAACAATCTACCTTTGGACTCTGAAGAGTATCTAACTACAAAGGCTAGGATTAGTGTTCACGCCATAACTTGAGCTTCAGAAGCCCTATGGGAAATGTAATGAGCATTCTCTCCCATAGTTAAATTAGTTCTTCTGCCGTATTGGATTAGTAGCCATGGACTGTATACCTCATAGATTTGAGTTAAAAATTTTGGTGCCTAATCGGGGAATTATCAAAAGCACTGACAGAAATACTAACCTGAGAAACCCTCGATTGTCAAATCATTTATTCTGGGGAAGACACTTGCGGAATATGGCACACATTGAAGGTCTTACAATATTTTCATTTCCCTCGATAGTGCATAGGGTTATTATATAACCCCCCCCTTTTCCAACTCCAGTCCTGACTTTCTTTCATCTTCCATCTTCACTTTGCAATTCAATCTTCAGTTGCTCGAGATAATACTCACTCGAGACTTCAACTGGCCGCTCGACTATTACTTATTAGTAGTATTAAAACATCAAGCTAGTTTTAATAGACTCTCGGTCCACAATCTAATCATCATTGCGATTGTGACACGGCCTACCGAGACCTACCTACGAACACTCTCCCCCAAACACCTCCCCCAAACGACCTCCCAAACCTCCTCCCAAGTACTTCTCCGCCATTGTCAACCTCTTCCAACCAACATTCATCAGATAACCAACAACCTTCATTTGCGAATGTTCTACATCCTCGCAACTATCAATATACCACCTGCCATAGTGACCCCTTGATCTTCCTACCCGAAAACTCGGCCTCTTGCCTGACTACCACGACCACAACACTACTTGGTCTCGCCTCGCATGCCATCAACCACTTACGGGCTGCTTGACTTCAAAATCCTCCACTTATCCTGAGCCCCAGCTCCTCCTCCAGTGACTTCCTCTAGAAGCAATCTGTAGGGCTAGCGGAAGCCACCAATCGCGAGCCCCCGACAAACGAATACCCTCCCCTTAAACTTCCTCCTAAGTCTCCTCCCAAACACCATCCTCCCAAGTACCATCCCCCCAAAACACCTACCGCTGGTGCTTTCATAATCCCCGCCGCCACTCCGGGAGTTTCTTCTATCAGTAATTCGCATCGATAACCAACAATCACAACCCCTACCGTATCGGCGCACCAACAACCCTCCCAATTAAAGCTTTCACTATCAGCATTTCCCGGTGCAAGCCCTTATCCCGAGACCCCTTTCAACAATTTCAACTATCCCTCTCTCTTACTACAGAGGGGGGTCTCCTTGCCGTGGCCATCCCCCACAGTGGGCTCCTCCAAGTAGGACGCAATCAAGCGGCAACGAGTGTTCGAGCTCCTGAAAATTTCCACAGCGACTCCTCCTACCAACCTTCTGCAACCAAACCTCCAGCTTCTGCAAGCGGGCAGCTATTGGGTGGAATTCCCTCCTCAGTTGCTCGAGGTAATCACCACTAAGTAGTTCGATTGGTCACTCAATTACTACTTATTAAAAGAACAAGCTGCACTCAACAGGACTCCGGCGTGCAAAATAATCACGCCCTACTGCGACCACCTACCTCCTCTCAACTTCCTCCCAAACAGTTTCTTCCAAAATAGCTTCCTCCTGGCCCCGAGCTTGCCTTCCACCAATTTGGCTCTGCATCCTAGTGCCGTCCAGAGTAGGGGTGAAGCGCCTCATCGATTCTTTCAGCCAACGCGACCACCCGAAGGCTATTCTCGCTGCAGCCATCCCCCACGTTAGCTTCCCCAACACCCAGCTCAGCTCCTACACAGGATTCTGTTGTGGCTCGTAGCCAAATCGACTTACTACGGATAGACAAGTCCCCACCCAGGTCCACGTTTGACTCCCCAATTTCCGCCTAACTTGGCTGGCACGACCACCAAAGATCTCCTCGTCGTTGCCGTTTCCCATAGTGGGATCTTCTCCAGCAACCCGCGAGAACCTGGCCACTACGAGCAACTCCTACAAAGATTAAACAACAGGATCAAGGAAATAATCAATCCACATCCTTGGCCCCTCTTCCATATTAGACCGCCCGGCTTGAATCCACCCCCCCTTGGAACCTCCTCGACCATCATTGAACACGAAGAGATACCTTAAGGAACACTGTTCCATACCAGTCCCTCGTGTTCACCTTCCCCTATTCTCAGCACAAACATCTTGTCTACGCTAGCTCCTCCCATCGACCTGGCTGGAGGGTGATTTCGACAATCGGTTGAACATTCCTTCTATCGACGCTAGCCCTTAGCTAATTAGCCAAACCTGTCTCCTCGCCGCAGCCATAATCCCACCACTGCTTCCCAGCAAGTAAGTATCTATCTCCGCCCCTCAAGTTGCAGCTATATTCAATCTTGCTAACCTTATCTTCCCATCAGTCAGCCCTACTTGAACATGGATTCAACGGCCTTCCCCCTATTAACGGAGCAAAGAGGGGAAAGAAAAAAGACGACGAGACTGAGTATGGTAGAGGCAGCGAAAGAAGGCATAAAGCAGAAGAAGGGAAACGTGTCCCAGAAACCATTAACATGGGAAACCGCTTTACCCCTACTCCTTAGCACCCCTAGTGAACTAGACAACTATATTATGACCTGCCCCGAGTTTGGCATACAGGGCCTGGGACGCCTCAAAGCATTTAAGAAAAAGGTCGGTTGGGATGATCCTCTGACTGAACTTGAGCGACAAGAGAGGGAGAAGAAGGAGTGCATTGCGAGCATCGTTAGAGGCGATAGGTTGAGGGTCTTGTATAGTTATACAGATGGGAAAGGCATAAAGGCCGATGATGCGGATACACGTGCCAAGGAAGGAGCTAGTGAGGAAGGACGAAGCCGAAAGGGCAGATCAATGTCTGAGAGTTCGGTCTCAACGGTCTCTTATATACAATTCGATGATTTAGAGGCGCTGAGAAGTGGGACGATAAGTGTTGCTGGCTCTCGCCCCCCAAGTCCTCGAAATGAGGACAGTATGGGCGAATGGGAGATTGTTGAGGCCGTCAAGGCTGAAGGCGGTAGTAGGGGAAATAATGGAGACAGCAAGGATGGCGATGTAACTCACGAGAAGATCATAGAGCCGGGATATCATGTCATAGCAAAAGCTGCAGAGGAAGCTATACCTGTTAATAGAGGAAAACCAAAAACTATTGCACAGACTACCTCAAAGGAGATAGAAGCCAGTGAGACGATAGAATCGAAGCTCACACGGAACATGATGAAGGCCTTCCTCGAGCGGAGAGTTGGCGATGCAAATACTGCTACAGGTCCTCCTGTCAGAATCGTTGACAACAAGAATAAGAAAGTATCAAAAGGCGATACCCTCAATCGAGGCGAGAGTGCAAAAGACAAGACCCGCCCACAAGCTGGGAAGAATACTGATACTCCGCCTCAACCAGCAAAACCTCAATCCACAAAGCCTCCTGACCCACTGCCACATACAAATCCAAATCTTCCACCAACCTTCATACCCCCTCACCTACGGGCGGTACAGAAACTTCGAGATGCTCAAGCAGCTGTTATCCAACCGGAGACACCGAAGAAAAACGATGTGCCCAAACCAGCCGGAAATCCCCCACTAGTGTCCCAAAAGGTAACGGCCATATCAAAAACCCACGAGTCGCCAGCGGTCATCAAAGCCTACACTGAGCATACGTTCCTGGAAAAGCTGATACACGGATCCCACGTTATCTATACGCTGGGGGTTACTTTTGCGCCAAGGTAAGTTGAATTCGTTTGGCAACCAGGATAAGAAGGAACTTAGGTTAACAGCAGTCTATCAGACCATCGGGTCCAACCTATCAGCACTACAAACCAAAGGTAGAAATACGATACACCCATGGTAGCAAGAATTGGCGTATCCGGATATTTGACGCGGATATAATTAACAAAGGCCATTATATCGTGATCTCGGCTGAGAATAAACTGGTATGTCTAACTGTCTCTGATTCGACCAATAAGAGTATCATCATCCCTAGGGTCGAGGTAGTATTCTAATCCTCTGAATGCTTTCTAGAACTGTATCAACTTTGAGAAACAAAAGGAGCCAATCAACGATCGAGGAGCCCCGCAGTATGTACTCGTGGCGAGAGACTGTTGCCCACCTGGATTTCAGCCCGAAAATGGAAGGATTGAATTGCTGGTTACTGAGCGTAAGGATATCACGAGGTTTATTCAGAAGATTAGATGGGTAAGTTTTCCATCCAATCTGGAACTATTCGGATGAACCATAGCTTCAGCGAAACTATGGTCTAAGACCATGAAAGAAGAAATGCTAACTGATGATCTTTCGACTTGTAGCTGCATGAGATGGACGGCGGGGATGGTTTTAGGATGCATGGATTTCTTAATATTAGGGGCTGAACGGACGCCCTAGCTACCATGGACCCTGAGAACCGTGGGTATCGTTTGATTTCGCATCGATCTAGTATCTAGAATATTACTGAGCAGACTCTACCGGCAGGGCAAGGATATCCCCGCCTAGTATTTCGCATCAAAGTACCCGGAATAAACTGTGCACACTGCATACCTAGATATTTCCCCACCTCTGCATTCACGAGGAGAAAAAAATGCCTGTGAATAAATAAAGTTTCGTCCGAGAACGGTACCGAGCTAAGGAGTCCGTGCGATTTCTCTCCAGCTTGCCGTCGGAGAAGACTGTCATTTAGATACCAAGCTTGCAACATCAACATATATTAGAAACATACATAACGCATATATATTGATATCCACATCAAAAATTCGCAGCACAATACCCCATCTAATCCTAAATCACTAAACGAAAGAGTGCGGGGGAACTCCACCCGAACTCGACTCATGCTCAACCCACTATCTCCATCGTGCATTGTTTTAGCGTACGGTTAACGCCATGTGGTTGTGGTACAACCTTTCCTTCTTCGTCCCATGCAGATCCGGGGTTAGCCTGGTTTTGGAAGCCTTGGAAATGGTATACCTAGAGGTACATCGTAAACCAAAAAAAAAGGAACTTTCCATATTTCTTATCGGCCGAAGCTGCGAAAAAACAAAGTTGGTGTGTGTGGAGACGGATCTGTTAGTTCGAGCGAAAAAGAATGACCTCACATGCACAAAGCTACAAGCTACAAGGACCTAGATGCATATGCTTGGGGTGCACTCTTTGCAAGGCTGCTGCATCGGCAGATAGATAATTCCCTAATTGGCATAGGTTCAGTAAATGCGAGTGCGAAAAGACGGCCGATTTCGCTTCCAAATTCCAGATGTTCAAAGCGACTTTTTGCGAAAACGGTGAAGCTGATGATGCATCCATTGCAGCTACCCCCAATTAATTAGATTGTGCGGAGATTTCCAATTAATACCAGTTAACCAACGGCCTTAACTAATTCGTTTCTCAAATTGACAAAGAAAATTCCGAAGTTCCTAAATGCTTCATGCTTAGATTCTGCAACAAGGGAGCAATAACATAGGAATGGGAGCCAGTAGCAAGAGATATGGCATGAAATCATAGAGGCAATTGATCCATTTCCAAAACAAACAACCCGATAGATCAGTAGACCACCAAGAAACTATAACGGTATTGCAATCAAACTAGAGATTTCCATAGACTTCGAAAAGCCATTATTCTTCATTCACATGCATCCTCACCTACACACCGCTCACTGCTGCAGCAGAATCCCCACCAACCGCCTTAATCTCATCCTTATGCCCAGCAGCGCTAGACCTTCTCCTACCTTGCGACTCCCTCCTCCTCTGTTCAACAGCGGATAAGACAGAATCGTCGAATTGGTAGAGCGGCCTGAGTTCTGCGTCTTTCTTACGCATGATGTTTTTCTTAACCCACCATGGGAGAGCTTCTCGCCATTGGTAGGTGGTGAATTTATGGGTTGGGACGCCGACTGCGTATTTTTATTAGTACTGTATCTTAGAAGGCCCGTCGTGACCAAGGGGGGCTTACAGATATAGTCCAATTCTTCGAGCGTTCTCTGCTTGGTCTCTGGGAGGAAGCAGAAAATGAGGAAGAATGCAAGGACGTTAAGTCCACTAGGCGATATGTTAGAAAGCATGATAATTCACACACCCTAGGGCAAATATCTTACGCATAAAATCCGAAACCACCAGTTGGAGTAAATGCTCCCAACATTCGCGGCCATGTCATCGCCAAAACAGCTGCAAAACTTGTCAGTAAACTAGCACTTGAAGGAGGCTCCGAAGATCAATAGTACTCACAAGCCCAGAATAGATTAGTAGCGACTGATTTTGTACGTTAGTATCTCAAATACTCACAAATCCATTAAAGGGGGAAATCCAGAATACGAACCTGCGAAAGACATTCCGACCTCTGTGTAGACAAGTTAGCAACACAGTTTTGAAGAAAATTGCAACAGGCTAATTCGTATTCCATACCTCTGTGTGAAAGAGGGAAGACCTCAGCGGAGTATGCGAATGGCACAGGACCCTCTCCGGAGGAGTAGAAGGCCGTGAAAATGTACACAAATGTCGCAATAAGACCGATATGGGCCTTGTTTTCCTCGGGGATATAGAAACAGAATCTGTATGTTTTTGTTAGCATCCAGAACAAATCACAAATCATGTAGAGTCATATTTCGCCTACCCGGCCGCAAGCAGGGTCCAAGCCATCTGCGGGAAGGTGAACAGGAGCAAGGAACGACGTCCATATGTATCAATAGTAAAAACGGCGGGCCAGGCGAAAACGAAGTTGATCAAACCGAAGCCCATAGATGCGATCAAAGCCTCCTTTGGCGTAGATCCTGCCTGCTCAAAGATAGAGGAAGAGTAGAAAGCCATGATGTTGACTATCTTGTGTTAGAAGCCTGTGATTCCTGTAGCATTTGAGACTGGAATGAAGTTACTCACTGCCGCACATTTGCTGGGCAAGCATGACAATACCTGCAGCCAGAGTTGCACGTCGGATACGAGGGATTTTGAACAGATCAATGAATCTAGTGATATAGTTGTTCTTCCCAATGACTGCATTCTCAACCTTGATCTGAGCAGTAATGTAGTAGAGGTCTCGGGCAGCTTGGATCTTGTGGTTTCTCAGGCGAAGGAGCGATTTGTAAGCTTGCCGATATCTCTTTTTCTTAATATACCAACGTGGTGACTCTAGAAAAGAGGGTTAAGTATGCCGAACAGCTTATGGTATCAGTAGGAAATTGTGGTTTACCTGGACAGAAGTAAATACCAATCAACAAGGGTACCGCAGGAATAAAAGCAGATCCTAGCTGAAGGCGCCATGCAATTTTGCCGGTATCCACGACGGCGAGATTGGCGCAGGTTCCTCTGATTACTACATTAGTGACTTCTCTGACTTCGTCCTCGCGAATTGTCAACTTACAAGAAAATGCCAAATGCAGTCCACAATTGCTGGCTCAACCGTTAGCATACCCGCCTAGTTTCTCTCAGGTATCGTTTTATAGGTTAGACTTATCTTACCCAACTATATTCACACAATATATTAGCTAGGTTACCAATACCACTGCTTAGAGACTCAACACTCACGTCATGACCAAAGATCCACGGATTGCAGCTGGTGAATTTTCGGCCGCAAAAACGGGAACAGTAGAGCCTTTCGAACCCATACCAATACCAAGAAAGATACGGCAGATGAAAAGCTCCCACCAATTGCGGGTAAAACCGGAGGCAATAGCGGGCCAAAGGCAGAAGTTTGCAGAGAAGAAGATTGTACCGCGACGTCCAAAAAAGCGATTCAAGGGATCAGAAAACCAGCAACCACTAAAAGAACGGTTAGCGGATTCTTAATATTGTAATGGAGCCAGGTAGTAGTCATTGGAAACCCACATGAAGGCGCTGCCGATGTATGGTGCCGAGTTGACCAAACCCAAGATCCATTGATTCTTGTCATCATCGGGGCTCGGATTGTCAGGGTCCACCCAGATACCAAATTCTTGAGGAAACGAAAGGTTGGCACCGTTAGAGCCCGTTTGATCCCATCCTCTATAATTTCGAAGTCAGTTGAGATTCTTGCCGCATTATTATCATGCTAAGGGTTTTGAATCTGCTTACTGCACAGCCGCACCAATAGAACCTAGTATGGTATTTTGTCAGTATTAAACCACTTATATTGGCATAACAAAATGCAGCGCGACACATACAAACTATAATAGATACGTAAAGCGGCCATGGTTGCTTGTAGATATGCTCCGCCTCCAGCTTCAAAACGTCTCTCTCATCGTCGGCCAAGTCGATAAGTTCATAGTTTCCTGGGTTTTGAGCGATCAAGGCGCCCTTTCTGAGATCTTCACTTATATCTTGAAGGCCATTCTCTTCAGCGAATCTGTCGACATCGGCGAAGAGAGCCTCTCGTGACAGTCCAGCTAGAGGATTTTTGATTCTATGGTGCAGGTGTTTGTCTGTTTTAGCATGCTTGTGCGACCGGAGATTTTACCCCTGGCAATGGCGTTTGCATTCCTTCCGAAAGGCTCTCGCTTGGGTGGAGTGCAGCTGGTGGCGCACCAATCTCTCCGCTTGTTTGAAAACGAGCAAAGGGGCGAGGCAAGAATGATTCTATGAGAGGAACTTACTTTGCTTCAATGTTCTGGTTGATATTAACTGACTCTGGGGTCTCTCGCTCAATATCGTGGGAGCCACTGGATATCGTGAGTTGGCTGGGTTAGTATGCATGCATGGATCCAGGAGCTTTCCAACCATCAACTGGTGTGGTATGAAGCATACCTCGGCTTTTCAACATCAATACCGTTCGCCATTTTTATTATCCGTTTTCGTAGAGTGTATATATATCCTAGCCTAAGGTTGAAGCTTTTGGTATAAAAGAAAACCTCTTGCTCCTCCAGTAACTACTAAAAAGAAAAGGAGACAGGCCCTTGAGAAGATTCGAAGATTAAGCACTTTCCAGGCCGCAATTGCTCGCAATTGAGAGAGGCATCTTGCCGACTATTATATATTACAGGCACCCATATTAAAGAAAATACTCAGGTGAGAGCGGAGGAGGGGCCGCTCGGGTTGAACTCTGAATCTTGTTATGGTCTTCCCAGAGCGGCAGTAAGCATACCGATCAACCAGCATTCATGCCGATCACAAGGTGCGAAGTATTTCGGGGCCAAAGCAGAGGTATCTTGTGCTTGGAGGCCTCGAAAGGACCCAAGAAAGAGCCCTGACCGCGAGAAAAAAATTTTCCCCTCTTGTGCGATGGCACAATCGATATGGGTAGTTTTAACTGCCATTCTCGTACGAGAAAGGAACGTTATTGGCGTCGTAAGATGGGAGATAAAGTCATGCTGTTCGAGTTGCATCCTGTAGCTTCAAATCCACTGGTGATGCTGGTAAGGATACCTCTTGGCAGCATCTGCACCCCAAACTCAGGCTGGGGGTGAAGGTTGCAACTGCCTCTCATGTGTGAAGGTATATTCAACCTCTTAGAAATCAGGTTTTTGTACTACTAATATTCGGCTCATATTATTGTATACAGTATATGCCTCGGAGGCATGCATATTGTTAAAAGCAATGCCTGTCGCAATGTAGGCGAAAGTCTGGGCTGACGGGGTAGCCGAAAAGCCACCTCATGTATGCACCAGGTATCTTTAGGTTTCACCAGGATAGAGTTTCAAGGGCCCAGGTTTTCGACAGAGGGAACCATTCCTATCTTCGAACTCGAGGTAACTATGACAGCAAAATGCAATGTGATATGCATCTACGGAAACTTTGCGTTGCAGACAGTATTTTCTTCTTTCTAGGCCGGGAACTAGGATTGTGGGGAAGAATTTTCGGGGCACCTCTGCCTCTACTTCTATCTCTGCCTCAACTAGCTAGCTCATTATTCTTAATTCTCCTCTCGCCAATTAACGAGATCCTTGTACGGATAGACTAGTTGGTGTGGAGTTTTGGTTGCCTTCGATGCGAGCTCCACACCCTACGCTAGGAAAATTACTTTTTGCGTGGGTCCTCTAGAGCATGACGATATTCAGGGTGCGCCGGTTGGAGAGAAAAGTCCGGGGATAGTTGGTCCAGTGATATGCTCTGTCATCTTTGTCGAAAATCGCTCTGTCGGCAGGTGAGATCCACCGTGGATAACACCTCATAGGAGAAATTGTATCTGAACATCATCAGCCAAGGCCCAAGCTGCCACTATGTAAAACAAGAATTCTGGGGGCTGCGGGGTACAGCCGAACAAGCTACACAAGCAACCTTAGCACATCCAAACCAACGAATGGAGAGAGTTACTAAAAAGTCAAGAGGTGCCTAGCTGAGGCCGAAAATGATAGCCGATTTCCCAAGGTCGTCTTGGCTCGCAATTTTTTCTTCTGCGGTAGTTTCTTGTTTGCACCTCAGGTCAAGATAGCTGTTGATTTTTAAGATGCCCAAGTACTCTTGAGAAGCGGAGCATCAGAAATATTTCCAACTGCGCACACGACACACTTTCTTCTTACATGGGTAGAGAGAATGGAAATTAAAGCCGAGCAATTGTTTACTGAAAGTTTAGCTCCTCAAGCTACAGTAGACCAAACATATGGGATATTGCGAATTGGAATGACTTGTTTCATACTCTCAAGATCTCAGGTTTACGATATTGCAATATATATATATAGAGTATACGTACCTTTTCTGATTTGTGAACATGCCTCTAAATCCTTGGCTTACGCCTTTAAGCAGCAATGATCGAGGGCGGTAATCCGTTGATCGCTGTGAATACGAGAAGCCAATCAAAAGTGGGCTAACTTCTCTACACTTCAATTAATAGTAGGCTAGTGATAACACCTTTCTTTTCACTTATCTTTTGGCTTATAGCTTCGAGCAGTAGCTCGAATAATCATGCTCCAGCGGCAGATTTAGAGAGGTTTGCCGTTATTATGTGGGTCCTACAATTGTAGCGACGCAAATAAGCACGTACTTACAAGGTCGTTATGCACCAGCCCAGATCGCATCGTCCGATTTCACGACGCATGTCAAAACTTGGAAGAGAAATCGTGGTGCACGGGGTACCTCATTCGTTAAACAAGGTTCCCGATGGCTGATCAGGCCGTCGTTGGGTTTAGGTTATTTGTGATGTCATTTCGTGAGCCGCGCTGCAACTGGGCCTGGTTTCGACGGGTAGAAACGCACAAGACAAGGATCGGATGCCAGCCGAATATGCACAGCTTCTTTTAACCTTTGGAACCAGCTTGAAGGCGCTGCCAAGAAAACTTTCACGATGTGAACGCCTGGGGCCAACGATTAGCTAGTTTGATGGACTCAACCCTCATTATTGGCCAACATGCAGCACACTGGGACTTGACGCTCTTC
>LDUD01000027.1:1011354-1036843 GCA_012184295.1 Dactylella cylindrospora
TTTAGACCGGTATCCAAAGACCAAAGGCAGACTGAAAGGAGGACACGGTCCTCCACAAAACCAGGAAAATACTTAGGCAAAAGCGTTAATTGCTAACTAGCTAGCGATACTAGCACCCTCCCACCCAATCTTCACACCCTAAATGCAGGAACCGGCCCCTCATACTACCAACCCCCCCTCCTCGGCCTATCGATATCGGTAGGTAACAGCCGTTGCAGCTCGCATCTCGCATGCAGAGCCTCAAAAAGCAAATCTCCAAAAAAGCAAAAGTACTCCAGATCACAAGTACCGATGACTACTCAATATCTACCTCTGACCCCGCATTTATGATATCATCAAGCACCGTGACAACCGTCATCTACAAAAAAATCCATCGAGATCCCGTCAGATCCCGTAAAGCATCGATATCCCATCTGTGGGAAAGTCTATAGCCTACGAAGCTTTGAAACTAGGTGTTTTCTCCAAAAAAAAATATTCTGAATGTGTTTCAGCTATCATTCATAAAGTGTATCTAAAAACAAAGGGAAAAAAAAAAGCAGGTGAACTCGAATACTCGAGTCCACCCGCTACTTCCAAAAAGTATGGAAATTAAAAGAAAGTGAAGAAAGTTGAGAAAAAAAAGGAAAGAAGTGGGGGGTATCTCATAATATTCTCAGAAAGTCAGTCGATCCGAATTCAGCGAATAAACGAGGCTCGCAAAACAGAACAAGCAACGGTTACCATCCTAAAGGGAAAACAAAGCAGAAAGGTGACAAAGGTTGCAATTTGCGGTCCCATCATAAGAGCAGAGAAAGTTGAAAGAAGAAAGCAAAAAGTCGAAAAGCCAAAAACCTAGGATGGTCTATAAGGGTATGTTGCGAAAGACATGTGAGAAGAAAGAAAACAGAAGAATGGTAACATGATCCCCCATAGAGCCTCCTTGTAGTAATAACGCCAGCCGTGTATTGAGTGAACCGAAAACCAAAGAAAGGAGAAAGAGCAGACTAATCTGATCCCACGCTAAGAAAACTGCAACGAAGTGAAACGTCATCAATAAAAGCGTGGAATGGGTGTCAAAGCAAAATGCATGAAAGCACACGAAAGAAGCTCCCTTGATAAAAAGCAAAGGCTGTACATGGTATCATACCCATCCAGAATGAATCGAATGCTGGTATATATGGGTATATTTGGTAGCGATGGTATTAGGGGTATCCAATCCTCCAAGTAGTTTTGTTCATGCCATGGTAAGAGGCGCTTCTCGCTTCATGTCCTGGACGTGAGAAAGCTCGAAGGACTTGAGAGCTGCGAGATATTCATGAAGGCCCCTTCTAGCTGCCTTCTGGCTCTCGTTACTCTTAGTACGCTTGGCCGGAGGGCGGAAGTTGCTGTCGTCGACTTCGTACCCAAAGGCGAGATCAAGATCCGACTTTGATGGCTCAAGGTTGAATACAAGATTTTCCGCATCGCCGAGAGCATCTCCTTGTTGACTCTTTGGTGGAATGGTGAAGCGCTTGCCGTTCTGGAGGTCGTCGTCCCAGATAAAGTCGTCAACTCCGTTGGTTCCAAGGGAGCCGCCGTCCCACAAACTGTGGCCGCCATCATTGATATCATCACGAGGGGAGCTCAGAGTACGCATTCGTTGCTGGCGAACCCATGCATCAGATGGTGGGAAACCGGATCCATGAGGTGCTGAAATCTCATGGACGTAGCGTAAGACACGATTCCAGCGAAACTCTCGAGAATCACGAGAGTCGACGGCTGCGACGGCACTCCTGGTCAAGCGTTGATGAGAAGGGCGCATATAGCCAGTTGGGAAGGTGGCACGGGTGGGTGCGACCTGTTGAACAACCGGGTTGAGTGGCATGATTGGGAAGTAAGAGTTAACAGCTTGATTCTCCTTGAGAGTCGTGGAAGGTTGAGTGGATGTGCAAAGCGGAGGATATGAGTCTTCTGGGGTCAAAGAGAAGAAAAATCCGCCTGGCAGCAAGCCTTGAGACGGGGTTTTGATTTGTGGAGTGACTGAAATCTGAGGTTGTTGGATAGCGACCGCCGGAATGGTAACAGGTTCCGGGTTAAGAGGCAAGAAGCAAAAGCCCGAAGGATTACTCTGCTGAGGAGGCTGTTGCTGTTGCTGCTGGATCGCACTATGCTGCTGCTGAGGTTCAGCAAATTGAACTTGGTGGAGAGAAGATTGACGAGAATGGCCACCAAGGCCGGCGGCGGCTGAGGGTTTTGAGAAGACGGTCGCCGGCGAGGGAGCAGATATAGCAGGATTTATATTTATAGAGCTGTTGCAGTTGGTGTTGTGAGCGGCACTGATAGTCGACGATTCCTGGATCGGAGAATGGTTTTGGTTTTGTTGAAGCTGGGCCTCGAAAGCAAATTGAAAATGAGACGATCCGGCAACGGAAAACTGCGAGATGGATCCTGAACGGGCGCCGCCATGCTTCTTATTAAGGGCATCCTGATGTAGAGAGCTGTTTCTCTTGTGATGCGAGTGACCAACAACGGGAGCAGCATGATTGTGGTTGTGATTTCCACTGTGGATGCCTGCGTTCAGGCTGAGTTGCTGCTGCTGCTGCTGATTTAGTCCACTCGCACAGATAACATTCTTGCCATTTCCTGTAAGAGCAGCAGCACCTGCACCGCCTACGCTACTAATGGGCGGTGTGTGGAAATAGAATGGTGGAGGAGAAGTGACATTTGTGCCGTGATATGTGGTATGGTGGTCCGATGACGCTGGTGTTGTCGGCGTGACAAACAGAGGTAGGAACTGGTGATATTGCTGCTGCTGCTGTTGGTGGTTCCCATTTCCACATACGAGACCATTATTATTAATATTGCTCTGAGAATTGCAGTTGACTGGACCCGTCGAATAAAACTGCTGAGGCTGACAGTGCGGGAAGAAACTCGTCTGAACGTTTGTCTGAAACATGGCCGCCGTGACAGCCGCTGAACTTCTCCTTCGTCGGTGTGATGCTGAGGTCGTGGTCGTTATACTGTTCAGCAGCTTGAGAGTCTTGGTTGTGGACATTTTTTTGGAAAAAGAAGAACTCCTTCCCAAAAAAAAAAGGTGGAAAAGGGAGGACTAGTATATAATAGGAGTATTAATTTAATACCTCGAGGGGCAGAAAATTTTAAAACGGTAGTATTATTAAAAAGAAAAGAAGAAGAAGAAGAAGAAAAAAAAAAAGTGGAAATTATATCTGGGTTCGTGGCCGCCTGGGTGTCCTCTTTGTGATACGGTCCCGCTGATATCGTCCAATCTCGTATTCTGGGCTCTTTTGCGCTCACCGCAGCTATTTTAGTACGATCGCAGCAGCTCCTGCGCCGATACAATACAGAAACACCAGGTGTTGTTGCCCGCTGCTGCTGCCAAATGTCGTCCAAGCAAATTATGTGTTGTTGCTCTTTGCCGCCGGTTATCCTTTTCGTTGAAAACGGAAAAAATAATGGAGGACCCAGCTAAGTTAATTCTCTTTCAAAATAGTAACGACCGAGTATCGAGGACCGTAAAAGAAGGAATAAGAGATATAATCGTGGATTCGCACAATAATCCTCTCTAAATGAAGAAAATGTGTGAGAGAGAATTTTAAAAAAAGGAACAATCCACGTTTTCTCCGGATGGAAAGTATGCTATTTTCCCAGACTTTTGATATCGCCAGGGTGGATTAGCAATATCACAAGGGCTTGGATGTTCTAGCGGAGCCCAGTAAGTTCCCTCTGAGTTGGCTTGTGGGTTGGATAAATTTTTTTTGGAGGATATGAGGTATTTAACAGTCGCAGATACTCCGAACGGCGTGCAAAGGACCAGGCAAGGTATCGAACCGATACACATATAAAACCGTGCAGATATCTGCCCTAAGCTCGCTCGATAATAGTCCGCTAACCTTAAGCTGGAGATGGTCTCCACTCCCTTTTTTTTTTCTTTCCCTTGGTCTTGTGCTAAAGTTAGATAACTGGATTATTCTATCGATCCCAAGTTGCCAAACTGACCACCTAGATCCGTTATCTCGGATCTAATCTGTTAATTCCCTTCGGAGATGCAGAGCGAGAAGAAGAGGTTCCTTGTTTTGTCGATTGTATTCTAGCCTGGTCTGGGTTTTTATTCTCGGAGCAGGCGTGTGGCAATTTCCCTTGGATATTCGTTCGACTTTTTTTGCGTTGCGTCGGTTCCCAAAGGCTGAAATCGTTTTTCTTTTGGGGGCGAACAGGTGATTGTTATTGAGAAGGATATGTCAAGGAATTGTAGATTCCGTCAAGAGACATTTTATTCTTTTGAGAGAGCTATAAAGAAAGAAAAAAAAAGGCCGTGAAAATTAAAAGAGAGAGAAGAGGTTCTCCTTTTATTCCGTCAATATAAATTCAAGAGGAAAAAGTCCGTTAACGGATAGTATTTAGTGCGCGAGAGCGTTGATGATAATATATGAAATAACCCTCAATTTTTCTTCTTTCTTCTTTCCCTTTCAACTTGGTCTGTTTCTCGTCTCCTTGTTAACCAGAAGTGGCCTGCCCAAATCTGAGGTAACCATCCGGTGCGTACGAGGATTTTCTGAGAGAAAACTGAGGGAAACCAGCCAGAATGGGACCATTCACACGAAACAGAATATGCACAGCGGGTTTTTTGCCATTGCTAGCTAACACTTCTAACCCAGGGCGAATAAGCAAACTGAGACATTGCCAATGGGGTGGGATCCAGAAAAAAGGTTTTTTGGTAACAACCGGAACATCAAGTCACTTTGAACACTGCCCAAGTTAGTTGTTCAATGCCTTGTGGTCTCATCTGGCTCCTTAGCTGCCATAGCCGTACATCATGCCCGACAACGTTGTGGTTCATCATTAGGGTACTTGAGAAACAGAGAGGTGTCATTCAATGTTTCTGACCCGCATGCATGCAGGTCGATGCAGCCCAATGGTCAGAAGCAATTACCGATTAGTGGTAAGTGCTTTTTCACTGGATACACAGGTTGGATTATTTTTCTTTTGTTTCTCTCTCCCCGTTGCACGGTAATTTCAAGGAATAATTGCCCTGTGATTTTCAAATAAACATCTATATCCGATAATTGCATACGGGGGATAACATATAGGCTACGTGTGATACAGTTGGATCATGCCTCGATTAATTGTACCGAGATGGTTCCAGACTACCGCCCTGAAAAATTTTTAATTTTTAATTTTTAATTTTTTTTTCAAATAAGCCTGTGGGACAGACAGGTTTGAAAGCCTAGGCACTACCAAGCGGCGGCTGATTTGGCATCCTGTAAGGTTATTCCGAGCCTCAAAGGCAAATATTGACAGATCACCCCCGGTTCCCCTTCAAACCCAACATCAACCCCAAGTTCCGATTCTTATTCTTCTGATATCATGTCGACCATGGTGTGATTCCTAATAGCCTGCCTAGGTGGTGCCCCCCACCAATCGATACACCAAAAAATTCTCCAGATCTGCCCGTTGCGTTATGCAAGTAAGCGATTCCGGTTGCTACGGATTATCGCAATATTTTTTTATGTCGCAACTCCGCTTTTTTCTCTTTTGGATGGTATATCGTAGACGAAGCATAATCGTATCACAAGCACGAGACGGTGACATGTCGGTTATAAATCTTCGGTCGCATGAGATAACGCAAAGTTATCGAAAGAGAGAAAAAAAGAGTTAAAAGGAAAGTTACCAAACTTAGGCGACCGTTCCCACCCAACAATCCGTGCCAACTTTTCGGGGCTGTTAACCTTAAAGTGACCCATCGAAAAGAAATTAGCAACGGACGGACGGGGCCGGCGCCTACTTTTTATAAAACATGCGATATCGGTGGTTTACGATGGGAGTTTTCCAACTACCATTTCAAGCATGTCGTGCCTATGGCGCTTTTTTTCAATGCCCTCAACTTCTGGATATATTGCTCGTACGTACGCCTAGACTCGGGGTTTCATAAGGAAAAAAATTACCACAAAATTTAAAAAGGCCCCCCAATTCCGAGATAATCCGTTGCCATTTCCTGTTTTCAGGATCCATTTAAAGCCGAAAAGTAATCGGTTTCTGTAATATCTGCGCCTTCAAACTTTTTGGTCCCCTATTCCACTTTCAAGCTAACGTTGGCTATCGATCTATTCCATCGAATCGGACTTTCCGCTGAGAAACCGTATGCTTGTCTAAATCTCTTCTTTACCTCTTTTCGACAAAAATCCGACTACCAAGAAACTCTCTTATTTCCAAGGAAGTGTACAAATTTTTGTCAGTTTGCCTGCTAGCTCGTGGGTCAGCAGGAAAATTTTCTGGTTGGGTTCTTCTTGCTGTCAAATCAAATGAAGTACCGGTTCCTTCCGTTGGGGTCGAGGCCACCCCTAACGCAGAAGCCCCGGAACCCGTAGCCGTCATGTAGCAATGCCTTTTTCCGAAAAGGCAAGGGCAAAGCGTTCAACACCCCCTCATCATTGGTGCGGTGCCGGACCCGGAACGGGGGGTTGTGTGAGCTTCGTGACACCGCCGACGTAAAATGTTGGCGTGATAGGATTTGCGTGTTTTAGTCCACCAACCTATTAGCTATCCGTAGACACATTTTCGTACGTTTCGAATACGTGAACTGATCATGTAGCCTACATATGCACACATCAGCTCAGCTTGCTATCATATTTTGGGGTAGTTTCCTTCCGTCTACGTAATTTCATGAAACTTGTCACCCGGACGTTTTAGTCATCCTAGAGCTGATGCATTCATTCTGCTGTTCATACTGGCGCTAAAAATGGGCTGCATACCAAGACCGATAGCTTGCGGACCCAAAAAAGCTTTCGCGGCCGAGAGGAAACAACGGATAACCAGATTAGAACAGCTCTATTACTCTACCCGTCTGATATGCGTTGCACTAGAAAAGAGCCTGAATGCAGAGTAATCCTCCTCAGACACCTCGTGAACAAAAAAAAAAATGATCACAGACACGGCAGAAGGAATGACAACTCTGGCGCTCTGAGAACGTCGCGTACTTTGTTTAAATTATCCTCCGCGTTCGAGTTCCGACTTTTTGTCTGGATTCGAGCTCGAGCGTTCCGGAACACGGAATTCCAAGGAATAATAAGCACGGGAGCTCAAGCGCTCAGGATCAGAGACAACATTAATATCAGGAACACATTGGGCAGTCTTAGGATATCTAGGATTGCTTTTAGTCAGACACTGGAGAACACATGGCAATAGAGGCTTTTTTGGTTATTTGTAAAACTCGGCTATTACCGTAATATTAATAACTAACATTCTCGACTTCCCATTTCCGTCTTTTTCGTATGCATCAACTGGTTTAGTTTGGAGCAAGCCCGAACGCCTGTCTCTCTTGAAAAATATGAGGGAAGAGAAAGCGAGTGAATCAATGTTCCAGATGAATGGCAGTCAGTCTGGTTGGCGCTGCCAGACAAACATGAATACGGCGGTGGTGTTGTTGTTGTTGTTGTTGTTGTTGTTGTTGTTGTTGTCCATCTGAGACACACAACACACACGACTCCTTTCTTCGGGCGGAGCAATGAAACGTCATTTAACATGTCAATCCACACACACTTCCTTCTTGGACCCCACTGAACTGTTATAAGCTTAACCTGAACGTTCGGTACCGACAATTTAAGACTTCAGGAGGAAAAATTTAGCGGCTGAATTGCTTCTTATTCTCCTCATTTATCCAGAGGGTAACTTGCATGGACGAATCATTCCCTGGCGGCTGAGGAAAATATTCTACGAAGCTCTGACTTTTGTCTGTTCGAGAGGAAACAAAAGGTTTCTGATGTATGTCTCTGAACTTACTAGCCTCGCCGTTAAAGGGCATATGCATGTCTCAGATCTCATCTTGCCCAGCTGGGGTTCCCTTTTAATTGCAATTGAACATTCGAGTTCTTCAAGATCAAAAGGCTAGAACATGCAGATTAGGCAAATATGAGAGAATCCAGAGCACCTTGCTCTCTGGATTAAAGCTACAGCAAATCTTTGAGCCTTCTTAGGGCAGTTTTTCTCTTATCTGCGGGTGCTGTAGATCGATATGTGGTGATCGCTCGCACATTGCCTTCCGGTGACATCAAAATGTCGTCAACACAAAAGTTACTGCCAACTAAAGTCTCGGTCGCTGAAACTATAAGAAAAAGAGTATTCAAGATATCCTAAAAGCATACAGTATCATTAAACAACTTCATCTCTATTATCAATATCAAGAACCATATCTCGCATTTGATTCAAACGCAACCGAACAAGTAAGCGAACACAAAAATGTCTCAGTATCAGCATGTAAGCCACCACCGACCCCTTCCACTCCGCTGCATGAGAAGCAACTGCAACAGGCCCCGAAATACCAACTGCAACAGAACATGCATTTCGCATATCCCTCCGTCTGAGACATTTTCTTCTTTCATTCTTTGATACTAAAATATACACCCTGCATAGATCAACCCATCTCACGGGACCAAAAACACCACAGATCCCGCCGCTCAAAATGATCCAAAGCGTGAATTCTCAGGCACGGTCCTAAAGGATTCCCTCGCAGCCGAGTCAATCAGGTCCGGCGGCAGCTTCTCTAAAGGAAACCCAACGGGCATCTACGACACCACAGCCGCATCGACAACCTTGAACCGCGGTGACGACACCGAAGGTTTCAGAAAAGTTCATGACTCCGAAGATGTCAGCTCCGGATTTGGAAAACAGGACGAAGGACAGGTCAGATATGAGACATTGGGGACGGGAAGGATAAGAAACAGGGAGATGCAGGCTGGCTCGGATGATAGCTATGAATATGGGCAGTCTGGGGAGAAGGATGGAAGATCTATGAGGTCGGAAAATAGAGATAGCGAGTTCGGAGGTACGAACTATGTCCGCGGTCAACCGGAGATTGGAAGCGATGAAGATCCGGGTAGATTTGCAGAGAAGAAGTTTGTGAGCAGGAATGCTAGGTTGGGGGGTACAGGAGGGATGCCGGGGTGGACAGGAGACGGAAGCAGAGAGAATCCGTATGATATTCTGGAGGGAGAGCGTGGTGTTTGAGGAGGTTTACATGAAACCATGAGAATGGAACTATGAATAGCATGTTTGTATTGGTAGTCCAATTATTTCTAACGATGTACTCGGAAATAAAAGTTTTGATAGTCATTTAATCCCTCTGCTAGAGCAAACGAGTAATGTTCCTCGCAGCGACAGACCAAATACTCCCAAACGATACACCGTAACGCAATTACCGTTCCGCGAACCGCGATCTCGACCACAACTAAGCCCCAACCAACCTGCGTTGTGTGGTAGAATCCAACAAGCAAAATCCGTATAGCGAGAACCACTGCATGCAAAATGTAACGACGGAAAAACTTCCAACATGCAAACATGCCAACGACCAACCTATCCATCCAGTACATCACAACCAACCGTCGACCCCGCATAAAATCACATTTTCCCACATGAGGGTCATCCCGCCCCTCCTCGAGACCCTCAATTTTCGCAAGTTTAGAAAAACCCCTCCCGTCCGATGGGGAACCTTCACCCAATCCCTCCGAGATCGTTACCGTCTCACCCCAGCAGGAGTTGAAACCCAACTCGAAGAGCAGCCCGCGACGAGCTTTGGTAAAAAGATTCCAAATTACCGTCGTTTCAAACCTACGGGTAATTTCTCGGTCTACAAGATGAATGAAATTCAAAGAACGGTGGAAAATGCTTCTTTTTATAAACTTGTGTTTTTTGCGCCGGTTGCTTCGTTGGCAAGGATTAAGGAGGCTATATTTGCGACTGGGGCGGGGACGTTGGGGAATGGGTTGTATACGAGGTGTAGTTTTCAGACTATAGGGACTGGGCAGTTTAGACCTGAGATTGGTTCCTCGCCGACGATAGGGAAACCTGGAGTCACAGAGGTTGTGGAGGAAATCAGGTGTGAGATTATGTGCAAAGGGAAGAAGACCGCGGTGGCGGCCGTGAGAGCTTTATTACAGTAAGAAACCAGTGTGTGATCGAAAAGCAGTAGTACTGGGCCGTAATTGATACATATGGGGGTTGATAGTACGCATCCCTATCAGGCCCCAGCATACGAAGTGTACAGGACCGAGAATGGATTCCTGCCGCACGAGGTTGCAGTGAGTCCTGCACGCCGTTCGTCGCCTCCGGAGAACGCAAGAGCGGAATTGATATCTAGACGGATATCTTCTCAGTTCTTGCGTTTAAAACAAGAGGAGAACATGCAGGCGAATCCAAGCGAGCAGGCAAACGATCAGCCAATAACAACGGCCGAAGATGAGCCCCCACTGAAGGGCAAGCTTTAATGGAGAGTGTTCTATATGCTTTAGTACATCTATAACACGACTCTACCACCTTGTATATTACAATGCCCGAAGAATCGAGCGCCGCCGAGCACCCTCATCTTGGGTATATAAACCCTATGCTACACATCAAACTTCTTCAGGCCCCTCATCACGCTCTCAAACGCTACCAGGGCCGCTGCATTCGCCGGAAACGCCCTCAAGAAGCACGGCAAAAATCCTCTCCAGAAACCCCTAGCCCCATGCTCTACGTATATACCTTTGGCCGCCATCCACCAAGTCGCGTATTTTCTCTTATCTTTAGCCAACTCATCGGTCATAATTCTCTGCTTCACCACGTCGCTCGGATAGCTCGTTAACCAAAACACTTGAGCACTTAACCCGCCTGCCCAGAAGTTTATTGCAGGTGCTGACAAGCTGGTATTTGCTTTGAAATAGTTGGTGAGGATATCGTAGGACGACCACCAGCAGAAGAAGAATGTACGGAATAATAGGGTTGCTCGAAGGCCGTGGAAGACGGAGAGGACGCCGTGTTCGCGGGAGATTTTAAGGACGCAATCGATGGGCCCTGTATATTTGGGTCTTATTGCCGGGTCGGCTTTACGACCGTGGTACTGCACTTGTAAACGGGCCTTGACATGTTCGATGGGTGCAGCGATGAATGATACGGTCTAAGTTCGGGTTAGCAGGGGGCAATTGTGTCAGCCGCCAGATTTTGTACTACCCATCCAGCTAGAATACCGGCGATACCGTGGCCGGTGGAACTAAGCTTCGGTATAGGATCTTGATCGGATCTACCATCTGGCGCATCCAGATGAGGATTCGCTCGTAGGAAGGGACTGTCTATATCGAGTAATATTTGTCGGTAGTTTGAGAGCGAACCAAGCATTCTGAAGAAGGGGTATTATGTAAGAAGCTGTAATATAGTTTTTCGAATATATAAAGGTTCCTCACAATGAGTCCATAAACATCCAACCAACTAGCGGCGGTGTTGCGCCTAAATTTCTGTAAGCCTTTGTCGTTGAATTGATTACCAAGGCATTCATACCTTTATACAATCCTCTAAAGCCTTCATTTCTAACAGTTTTCAACACGCAATCTAGCGGACCTTTAAACTGCGAAGGTGGAGCCGTTTGCAGTCGCACTTTTATTGTATCGAATCTGTTGTCATTTCAGTGTTGGATCCCAAGTATCGCGGTTTGGAGGGGCCTTACGGGTGCCCCACTATCATCGCCCAGCCACAATTAAAGTCAGATATCTCTACTTGGTAGACCGCGAGCTCGAGGTAAAGAAACTATACCCGACAATTTGGCTATACGAAGATATCGATCGTTAGAACCATCCTTTGTGATTTGGAATACTCTCGGCGACGACGGGGAACATACCAATTCCTGAAAAGACACCAGCTATGAAGCCCCGATACGGCACATGTCCACTCCCAGTCTGATCCGTCATTCTAGCTCTCTTGCGAAAAGAAAAGGATGTATTTGGTCTAAGGGACCTTTAGTTGTCGTTTTGGAAATTCTATAAAGCCATTGGGCGAACAGTGCCGATTGAAATATATTTAAATACGGATGCGAACCTTCTCTGGGTCGAGACGATTGGAGCTGGAAAAGCACCGGGAGGGCGTTGAAAATTTGATTACTCGAATAATTGAAGATTAGAGATCAATGAGGTTCGATAAACACCTAGGCTAGTGGAGCTGCAAATGGTCTTATAATACAAGCAGCTTGGAGCGGTCGGCCGGGGAGAATTGAGTACTCCGTGCGTCATAGATTTCTTGCTTCGGGGATAGGCCCACCATACATATTAGTATAGCCGAATACAAAGCTTTGCCAACCTACGGCCAGCCTCATTTGCGGCTTTTAAGGGGTTTCGGAGCTAGAGTATGGTCAAGCTCTCGATTAGCACTCCGAGTTGGCTAAAAGTGTGGGGAGGGCGATGGACGAGCCCATGTGCTTGTTCCGATATGAATTTTCTTCGTCTGAACCTTTTTTTTCTTTCTAGATCTAGCTTCATCTCGTACAGCCTGCATTTCATATAGAATCTTTTCTCTCACGACCATAGACGGCTTTACTGGTTCTAACTAGGTGTATATATATTTTATAATATCTTGATTTCTACTAATCAATATTTCTCCTAACAGCAACGGACAAAGAGGTTTAGCATTCCAATCAAAATTCGAACATCTGTATCACCTGTGTTGTGGCTGTACCTTTGAGAGCCTGAAACGACAGTCACGTTGAACGAAACCTGGCGTGCAGGAACTCGCAATTACTTCCAACCTCCACCTCCCTCCGCGTCTCCTTCATCTCCCTTCTTGTTTCTGTAATCATCTCATCTCCTCGTCTACGCTTCGAGATGATCTATAGATTCGCATCATCTCGATTGTCGTTAGTCTTATCAACTAACAGTTGACTATCCGGCGTTCCAATGTTCCGCCCAACGGGCCTTTTCAAAAGCGTAGCCTGCCCTCAGAGAGCAACATGTAGTCTCCAAAACTGCTTCTTCTCGCACCAGGCTGTCGAAACGCAGACCGCGACTCCTTCTCCTACTGCCTCTGTTGCATCTCTGGGTAATTTATATAACAAACGCGATCCCGCCTTGCCTAGGTGCTCGAATTGTCAGTTTGCTGATATGAAACTCCCATGGAAATATAGTCAATCCCCTCCAAAGCGAAAATGAACGCAGTCCTGCCCCTCCACCGCCTAAGCGACGCAAGATCGACGATTCCGACTCCTCAAGCAAACCCTCTGAAGCAGCCTCGAATACCGCAAATTCTACATTAAAGTCTATTCTCAAAAAGCCTAATGGAACCACAACCTCCGCTTCTTCCACCTCAACCATCACCCCTTCCACCTCCAAACTCGACTCCAGCCAAAGTTTCAACAACTCATTTGATTCAGAGAGCGGTCGATATATCAACGTTGAGACAACCGATAAGAAAACTGGAATGAGGACAAAAACGCGTATAGAGAGGGGTGGCCCGATTAATATACCGCCGAACGCTGGGAGCTCGAGTTCATCAAGAGGGATCTCTCAAGCTTCAAGAGCTTTGCATACCACGGCTTCGAAAAAGGTAAATGGGAAATCGAAAGGTACATGTTTGGGTTGGGCGAGGCTAATATATCAATTGAATAGAATACTCTCGCTGCGAAAGATGATGTTACTGGAGAGTTGCTGAAATGGGGATCACCGAAGGCGACAGGTTCTGCATCCAAAAAACCGCTTGAGCCAGAAAGATTAGTCCCTAGAGACGTGCCAAAACCTCCCTCAACTTTTGACATCCGCCTAAAACTACTTACCGCCCTTCACGACCAATTCGTTCGGCTTGACCCGGCAAGTCAGGAAACCGCTGTTGGAAAGCAACGAGCTATCAAGCTTGCACGAGATGAGGAGGAAACTGCAGCAGCTGTTGAGGGCAAAGCATACCCAGTTATCATGAAGAACCGGATATATACCCTGATGAAAATGAAACAGGAGGATTACAAGAAAGAGGTTGAGGAAAAGCTAAAAGCGGAAAAGGCGAAACTGGGTGAGGAAAGTCTGAACACTACATTAAGTCCTGACGAAGAAGTTCGGGCAGCAGCTGGTTATGTCCATTCGTTCTCGGTTCTCAAGATGTACGAATACATCGTAATACCCCCGTCGGAGGAAGAGGTTGGAAAGGCGAGAGAAGGTGTGGAGGCCTCCCACGGAGAAGAGGTATGTGAGAGGTGCCAGTCAAGGTTTCGGATCCTGGATACCAAAGACGAGGTTACCGGGTTATCGACCACGGGTGGGAAATGCACATATCATCACGGCAAAGCTTGGGCTACTGAAAAAGGTGGACAGAAGGTGTGGCAATGCTGCCAGCAGCCTCAAGGAGAGACCCAGGGTTGCACCGAAGGACCAACCCACGTATTCAATGTCAAGAGCGCCCCGAGGCTTGCTACTTTATGGCAATTCGTCGAAACTCCAACGCCCGTAGATCCACCGGCCGAAGGATCAAGCATCGAAAGGGCAATCTGTCTTGACTGTGAAATGGCCTTCACCACCAAAGGTTTCGAGATGGTTCGTCTTACCGCCACCCGCTTCCCAACCTTCGAGTGCGTTGTGGATGTCCTGGTAAAACCATTCGGCGAAGTTCTAGATCTCAATACTCGGTTTTCTGGTGTGACACCTGAACAATGGGCTGCGGCTCCAGCATATAACCCCGAAAGGCCCACCGAATCTTCAGGCGAGTTGGCTATGGTCTCAAGTCCTCTGGAAGCTAGGAATGTCTTATTCAAGCATATAGATGCGTCCACAATCATGATTGGACATGCTCTGGAGAATGACCTTAAAAGTACTAGGATCATTCATCCGAGAGTTGTCGATACCGCCATTCTCTATCCACATCCAAGGGGATTTCCTTTCAGGAATAGTCTGAAATACCTGGTCCAGAAGACCTTAGGAAGATACATACAATCCTTGGATAGCGATAAGGGACATGATAGCAAAGAGGATGCGAACGAGGCAGGAAACCTAGTGAGGGCTAGGATCACACTTGATGTCAAATCCGGCAAGATTGGGAAGGATGGCATCTGGACAGCTAGGCGAGAGGAGGGACTGAAGAAGGAGAACGAGACCCCTGTGAAAGCTACAGCTTGATGGCCTAGAAATTTGGTATTTCTAGCCCACGCCATCTAATATCCTTCCCTAGCACAGGCTGATTACGCCGCTCTTATTATTAGATACGCTAATTGACAAAAACGCATGGTATTATGTGGGCTTTCTTTTCTTATTGTTACAGGAAGACTCATATTCTGCTGACCATGGATGAAAAAAAAAATTGAAAATTAGAATAAATTATTATTTCAAAGTGCATCAGGAAGGAGGTGTTTGTAAGAAGTGAATCTATACACGTGAAACCTGCAAAGGGGTGAAAGGCTGAATGAATGATAGAAGAAAAGATGGTGAAGGGGGAGGGGGAGGGGGGAATGTAGGAAAATTTTCGTTATCATGAACCGCTAGGATGGATATCCGCCAAGTAGAAGCATTTAATGCAAACGAGAATGCCAGCCAGAAGAAATGAAAATAAATCATACAAGAACAAAACCGAGAAATACTACAACGTAACATGAGATGAGTTACAAACTCAGATACCGCCACTGCCACATCTCCTCAATCATTATCCAGCAAACACAGCACCCTCGCTCGATAGATAATCGACCTGGTACCGTAATCCTCACCCTTCTCGTTACCCCACTTTATAACCGCGGGGAAAGCGCAAGCCCCCACCATCTTCCCTCTCAACTCCTCATCCGCATCATCCTCCAACCCGGACGCATCCTCCATCCACTCCGGGTCGAAAATGTGACCAACGGGACTAACCACATCGATCCTCGCTCGTTGCCCCTTGAAGTGATGCGAGATTTTAACAGCGTTGGCAAGAAGCGGGATCAACGCTCTCGAGGCGACGTCGCCGGGTCGAACCTTGTTGCCGGGGATGAGGGAGAAGACGACGGATTCGACTTCGGAGCAGCAGTCTACGATGCTGCCTTCGGCGTTGTCTTTGACGGGGTCGACGTTGGTTAGGAGGGCTATGCTCAGGGCTCGCCAGCGGTTGATTAGGGCGTAGTTTGCTGTGGTATGGAGACCTTTGTTAGTTTCTTATGGCATGGATTTGGATTTTGTAACCCCGAAATATGGAAGACTTACGCGTCCCGCCGGTTGAAAACCTGGTCATCATATCCTCCATATCCCTCAACGCCATCTCGTTCTCCACCGTTAATCCCACGCAATACCTGTTAAATATCCGATGCAGGATGATATCCTGCACAACCGCCTGCATCACCGTCATGCGGCTGTTGCTCATCGTCAACCTTGCAAACTCCGGAACAGCCATCTTGATCCTGGTCTGCACTCCGATATCATCTACCGCCTCAGGCATCAAGCTCGCAGCCTTGCAGTGCTTCCACACCCAATTCCTCAACATGGTTGCAAATTTCGTGAGCTCCTCTTTGAACCACGCGTCGTCCACCACGCCTTCCTCCGCTTTAGCCACGGAGAGGTAGGCGGTAACGTCGTCTAGATCGTCCTTTAGCGTTTTCACCTCCTTTTCTCGCTTTTCGTTTTCTTCTTTGAGTTTTCCTTCCGCGGATTTCAGCTCCTCTTTGAGTTTTGTGATTTCGGCTTGGTTGGCGGCCATCATTTCTTGCATCTGCGCGTGCAGGGAGAATATTTCGGCGTTCTTCATGTCGATGGCAGCGTTGGCGTCCCGGAGCTGGTCCGAATCCCAGCCCGGGCGGAGTTCATGTCCTTGCTAAACGGGGCGACTCTAGGTTAGCTATTTCGCTTTCTTTAACTGCAATTGTGTGACATTATAGGGGTTAACGTTAAAAATGGATAAGCTTACCGCCAAGTCGGCAACCTGCGCCCTCAGTGAACCCGTCTCCTGCCGTAAATGCTGATTCTCCGCCATTATGCTCTCAAAATACGCCCTATTGTCCGGTGGGAATCCGTATGGTGGTCCTCGAGGCGGCGGGCCAGAGGGCATATGGTGGGTGAGCTCGCTACCTTCGGGGCTGCCGCTTTCCGGGGTTACATCCTCGCCTGAGTCCATATCCGGGTATGCACCTGGCGGTTCTGTCGGGGCGTAGGCGGGATGGTGGGGGTGATGACCCATTGGTGGTGGGCCTCCGCGGCCGCGACGGAATTGTGGAGGGGGTTGCATGGGATGAGCTAGGAAAATAACATAAGCGATTAGTATCTCCTTGCTCGAATAGGTGGAAATCCGCAATCGGGTTTCAATGGGGAGTTATCACATACCTTGAGGCGGTGGTGGCTCGTAGTAGCCTTGTGGAGCTGGCATGATTTGTGGCGGGGGGGGCCGGCCGCCTCTATTCATCGGAGCCCCTCTCCCTCTCATCATCGCTGGCCCACGCGGCGGCGGATGTGCCATGGCGGGCGGATTGGTCGAACTTTGAAACTATAACGTGTCCTGCGAGAATCCAGTTGTCCAAGGACGTATGTGCTGTTGGCGCTCGGGTGGCCAATCTTCCACAACTTTTTTTTTCTCCCTCCCCAAAATGTGGAAAAACAAGCTTTAGAACCTCTTTGATCCACTAAATTCTGCGTGTTTTGCACTTGGTATATTTTTACTTCCGACGTTCAAAAAAACCGAGGTCGAATGCGAGGTAGGAGCAAGTATTGTGGTCGAATATGAGGAGGAAGCGCCGTCAATCGAAGGAAGGGGAGCGGGAGAAAGAGGAATGACTGAAAGAAAATGCGTGTAGCCGTTATATGTAACTACGGAACCAAATGCAAAAATATCTAGTTAGAGCTTGTCCTGTTGTGACACAGAATGGAAACGTAAAACGCAGGTCAAAAACGTAGGCAGAGTCGGTCATAAGCCGGAGTTGTTACTACTCTGATCGATTGTCCTTCGGGTTGCTTGTGCTATGCAGCTGGGTACGTACTTGAAGTTGTGTGTTTTTTGGGGATATATCCACTGCTCCTTCGGAGTCGGACGAAAACTGAAGAAACAGGTCGGAAAAAAAATTATAGATTTAGAAAATGATCCTCAGTGGCCTCGCTGTGTCGAAGATGTGATTGCCTTTTATGAACTACTCGAAAAAAATTTAAATTTTTAGAATCTCAAAAAGTTAGAGGGAAGAGATGATGCAGAAGGGCTGCATAGAAGCTTCTTGAAAACTAAACAGTATAGAGAGAAATGTGTGAGAGAGAACGAGTGGTGTGTATCGTATGTTCTATCTGCTGTCCCTCTTTTTTTTTTCTGACTGTTCCCAAGCTTTTCCCACTCGATGATGATGCAGCCATGCAGCTCTGGCAAGCGATTGAGAGCCAATGGATTAAGCTTATGAGAATCGGGCGGAGGGGCTGTCCAAGCTCAGCTCCCAAGCTACGAGCTTGAGCTTAAGCTTCTCTACTTCCTTCCATTTGCTTTTTAGAGGTTACATTCGTGGTGCTGGTGCAGATGGCCAATTGGTGGATATGCACGACTTTGTTGTCAAGTTTGGCTGGGAGGAAATGGTTGGCTGTCTTTTGGAGCGGGGCAGTTGGCCTTTTTTTTCTTTTACCTTTCAGCTGGGCTTGTTGGAGCTGAGCTGACGAGGAGAAAGGTTCTATCATCACATGAGGAGGGAAAAAGTGTTGGACATGTTGTCGATTTAACGGCTTGTTTGTTTGTTTGTTTACAACACATCTGGAAATTCCAACAAACATCAACGCAGCTTCAAAAGAATACAGACTTTTAATTAGGAATAGTAATAGGATATGATGGCTACTTAAGTAACTAATATAGCTAATGAGGAAGGAACTGATACGAGATATGGATACAGCAATATTCGACAGAACTTGAATGAGGATAGGAAAAATAAGAAAAGATACAATGTCCGTGCACTCTCTACTCTCTTTCATAATATCCCCTCCTCTTGCAATAACCCCCCACCGATGGATTCTTTCCCTGTGCCCAGTATTTCGTATCCTCAACTGAAGCTATATCAGTGGTGCTTCCACCAGTAGGAAAGCCTTCAGTCTCCCCAACTGCTACAAAATATTCCACAATCCTCTTCTCATTGCTCTCAACAACGATATAGACATCGCCGTCGCATTCAACCGGAACGGTGTAATTTAAATAGTTTGCAAAGGTGGCATCGAGGTGTCGTTCGTAATATATGGCTGGCTCGTACACAGGGTCTGGAAGATGGAAACGCAGTACCTTAGGATAGTAACCGTACGGCAAGTCGAAAGTGGGATATTCCAGAACCTGAGGTTTAGGGTATCCGAATGCTTCGCAATCAGGAAGACCATACCCTATCAAGTAAATGGTTGGACGGAAAGCTGGGTACTCCAACGCGGGAAGGTACGGGACGCCAAATTCGAAGTGTAGGCTCTCGCCACCTTTGAGGTAGACCTTTGACCATGACTGCTTGGAGTAGTAGCTTGGACTGCCATAGATGGAGGTTTTATTATGTTGGTAATAGCGGGGTGGGCAGGTAGTTGTGGTGCAGAGGGCACGGGAGTAAATATTGTCTGGGAACTTGAAGGCGGAACCGTAGGAACTATGATAATTGTGTGGGTCTAGATACGGCAGATGAGCCAAAGCCAGGAAAGGCGATATGGAGAGTAGGGCAAAAAAGAATAGACGGCTCGACATCTTTGAGGTGTTATGAGAAAGAAAAGTTAAGTAGAAGATATTGTACAGAAACGGCGAAGTACAAGAATACCGATTCGAGCCAAAGCGTATCAGACTAAAGGTTTAATAAGCGAGTGTATGATCTGAAAGATTCTTGGAAGTATGCCAAAGCTTAGAATCTATCAGAATTTATAGCACGAGGGATTCGTTTTTCTCGTACACCCGACGGATCCATTTATCTAAAATCAACAGTATACTCGTCATTGATCCTTCGACTCGAATCTCTTACCTTTGAGGTGAGATTATAGCTAGGCGACTGACACCTGCAACCCTTACATTGTTACACGCTGCCTAGAGACTATCGACAATCCCATTTCGATCAAACTCGCAAGTTATAGGTTACACAGGTCGGGGAAGCTAAAAGCCACGCAGCATGCAGGAACAAAAACTTATATCGACCTTAAAATTATACATCCCTGTGCCCAGAAAGCCTTGTTCCATACAAGCTCGACATAAGAGAACTTCAGCGATAACATCGGAAGCAGCAATCCACTAATATCCCGAATCCGTGTGTATCAGCTGCATGCAAGGAATCGTGCAAAGCAAATAACCAGCCTCCTTCATTAATCCCTGCGCCGGCTCTCCCCTCCACCCTTAAATTTTGCCTGACCTCAACGCCCTTGCATTCTTCGTTTCCCGTTTCTGAAGCTGCTTTCGTGCAACTCCAACACAGAAAAGAGCCACAAGAAAATAGCGACGAGTTCACAACATCTGTCAGACCCGCGTATCCGGGATCACAGTTTCAGCTTTATCCTTGAAGAAGGTAGGAGTGTGCTTCCCTGATTGATAAGATGCGAATTTTTTTTTTTACAAAAGATGCGATTTGGCGGTGGGGCGCTCGGGTATACTGCAGGTGTCAAAGTCCCATCTTATTCATGCAAGGTCGATAGCCGTGAGTATATGCAAATACTCGAACTGTGTCCGACGCTATCCCATTGACTTCCCGTAGAGAAATGCTAGGATGCTGGAATTTGCGGGCCGGAGGTAAACAAGTTTAAGCGCATTCAAGAATAATTTCGTTGGCATCAATAAAGCGGTTTCAGGAAGCAGACGGCGATTGATTATCACCGGCTTCCCGCTTTAGATTTTTCTCGTTCTAGACGGCCTCCTGCGTTGAGGTATGTATGGATGATCATGAACGAAACGGGATGCTTCTGAATCAAGAATATAAACCTCACCCAACACAAGGAGTCGATCGAATGCAACAAAATTAATCGGTACTTCTAGATTTGGTCATTTCGGACTTGGAAGAGATCCATTGTCGCTTGTTCTCCTGGATGGGGTCTGGAGCGGAGGGTGCCATACGTTGCATGTGATCGTGCACCACCATGTACAACGGGGTTGGTACGCCCGACCTATGATTTCCACTGCAACCGTATATTATTGAGTAAAGTCCATGCTCAACATTGCTCGAGAGGGATGCCTATTGTAGCTTGCCCTTTGGTAGCTAATACGCTAGCTGAGAGGAAAGTAGCTGACTGTCTATCCCGACAGCTTCTAACCGTCTCTTCTAAAAGCATAATAGAAATAGCAGGAAGGTTAGCTTAAGCGAAATTGGCTATTTTTGTTGCAGCCGCCTTGGCTTGCTGTTTATTAACGATATGATTGATTAGATCTCTATAGAAGTGTCTGTTTCAAACTCTATTTTATTAAGCCTACACCTAATAGCTAATATTACCCTTTAGACGTCAAGCCACCTCGGATGAAATATCAGTTTGGAATCCGGGGTTGGACCCAAGTAATTGCCAAAGTGCTATCCGAGTATCATTGTTTGTTGGTTTCCGAGATCTAGACGTAAGGAAATAACCATTCAAAACGCCCTAGAAGCATCCAAAGCATCCGTTTCCACTATCAGGTGACCTGTCTCCAGGCTGAGTTCCCTAAACTGGAGCCTTTCGAGAGCTTGAACCTTCATTCTCGCGACTTTTGATGTATGCCCTCCACCATTTCTAAAAAAAGTTATTAGTACTATTTCTAACCATGCTTACGTCCCAGTGCAGGATCATTCAAAACTCAGATTGAACCTACCAGCAAAATCCTTTTCTTGTCTAGGTTCTCACCGCACAAGTCGTATAGCTCTTGGAAGGCTGTATCTTCTCGCCTTGCCTGTGTTACATCGGGCATTGTAAACCTCAAACGATCGTTGATAACCATGAACCGGCCTGCCCACCAGGAGGGGCTGGTAAATTCATCTGGATCGTCTGTAATCTACACGATAATAAGGTTAATGTTATATAACGAATGATATCATGGAAGCTTACCGGCTCAGGGTTCTCTTCCTTGGTTTTGATCAGGTTTTGAAGCAATTTTGCTGTAGTCGGTTTCTCTTCTGCAACGCTTGGAGTCTGAAGGTTACGACGGAGAACCGAGAGGTCAAAAGAGGCGTCTCGCCTCCCTCCCAATAGCAGAAGTGCGCTTTCGGGCTGCAACGGGGCCACGGCGTAGCTGACGCTGCGGGGATGTGGTCGATTAAGATCGCGGGGAAGTGGAGTGGCAGGCATAGTTGATGGGGGAGGAAGAGGAGGAAGAGACTTGTTCATATCCCCCGTCGATTTACGGGCTCGCGGCGTAGTAAGGGTCGCCATTGCAGGATATGGGCTTGTGTTTCTGATGGATGGAATTTGGTATGAAAAATTGTTATGAAACTAAGAGTTAACGTCTCCGTTGCTGTTTTAAAGGAAGGGATACAGCATTGCTAGGAATTGGAAACTCCTATGCGAATAAAACTGCGAATTTGGGGGCCAAAGCTCAATGAAAGTGACGAAGGTGTAAATTTGCTTTCCATTCAAGATCGACGTATCGCTACTGCAGAAAACCTGTATAAAATCCGGCTGTTCCCTAGGGAATAATAGGGATCGATACACGTATCTACGAAGGAGAGTGGTGCTCTGGCACTTGATACTGACTGACCAATCGATATCAAGTCAAGTTGGTTGATGGCATATTGCCTGGATGTGAAGGGTGCATAGTGCAGTTGTTACTGCTATAATTGGTCCCCTTTCTACTGTTTACACATTCGGACTTCACCAATCAGCATTTCATCCTCCCTTACCCACCGATCTAATCAAGGTACAGCATATGACCAACCCAACCGAGCCGTGAGAATACGTCATGGACCCAATACTCGAAGAAGAGGAAGAGGATAGCATCATCCAACGGCCTCAACAGCTCGCACGGCCATCGGTGTCAACGACCACTCCAGTGAAGAAGGCAACCAAATTTATTGATGACGACTATCGATTCACACCTTCAAAACTTATACCCCGTAATAGGTATACGGACCAACCATCACTTTGGCCTCCTCACATAGTTCCAAATTGTTCATACGTTGAGTGCCTTCCCAAGCTTGATGAAACCCACCAAGCAGGCCATCACAGAAAGCGGCCTAGTCTTACGAAAGCTCAATCAACAACCGGGATTGATGTTCAAGCAGAGTTATCTCGGTCGACGTCTAAAAAGGATGGCAAACTTGGCTTTGCTAAGTCTCTTCTAGGGTTGAGGTCTATGACACCTGAGCCTGATAGACCTCCTCTCATTTCTAGTGCTGGGTTAGAGGTCTCAAAACCAGAAAATCATCCTATCCGACAATCGTCAGCTCGAAGGCCTATCCTTCGAGCTAAAACTTTGCCCATCGAGAATCAAAGCTCCAAGCGGGTTTCTCTCACAGCACTGGGTCTCAAGCTTCCTGCGGACTGGGGGAAAGCAACAGCTCCGAAACCACCCCCCAAACCATACGAGACTAGATTCTGCGATGGGTGTAATAAAAATATTACGATTGCAAAGAAGCAGTATGTTTGCAACGATACGGGGTGTGGAAAACGTCTCTGTAGTCACTGCTATCGCATGTGGCTTGACTCCAAATACCGCGGTCGCATCGCTGACCCGAAAACACTCCAGACCGTTCACGCAGCAGAGGCTTTTCGTCAAGGCCGTGCGGACAAGTTTCTAGCATCCAAAGATATTCCATTAAGAGATAAGATTAAGTATCTTAGTGAAGCCACAAGTTATGAGAGCGGTGGCCCCATTTTTTTCAGAGGGAGAAGATTAGATATCGGAAGCATCACTTCTTCCCTCAGAACCCGTCACGTGAATCTCGAACCATTAAAGTCACTGTTCGGAAAAGAAGAAGTCGCAATGACGTACCGTCCATCGGCTCGTCCTTCTCTTGACTCCAAAATCACTGCAAACATGGCACCAACTCGCTTTAAGAACGCTTCATGGATGTATGTGGGTTCGGGATCGACCACGGATATCTGGGGCTGGGATTACGCAGCTCAAAAGCGAGAGGCAGCTGCAACGGGCCGACCCGCACCTGCATTGCCTCGCGTGGAACTCCAACCACCAACCATAATTCAGAATCAGACGTCACCTGCGCGAACGATAGTATCCGTGAACACGCCTCCCTCACGTTCCGATTCGTCCACGACTGTTTCAACTCTCACGCTTTGAGAAGTATAGCGTTGGGCAATTTATTAAGCGTATTCTGGTTTTTAATGTTTTCGGTCATGTTGTATTTTGTCTTTGCAACCCAACAACATGCATAGGTCACGTCATGATAATTTTTTTCTTCGATTCTGTATGTAGTAGCACTTTTGCATTCTTATCGACAGTTCTAATCATCAGAATGAGTGGCCATGCGTAATTTATATGCTCTTCGGCGTTTATCCAATTACCCAACCCGCCCTTTGCGTGCACAGCTGCCAGCTTGGGCCTGGATACGTTGCTCCCATGGCTCTGCAGGACAGGATGGAGCTGTACCTGTCCCTAGCCAGCTTCAGTCGTTCTACCAATGGCCGCCAAATCCCGGCTCAGATCTGTGGAACTTGATTGATACCGGAGAGGGTTCCGATACCTCCTTCGCGGCATATCGCAGTCGCGCTAGAAGCACCGATATAGTACCCTTCCACTTCCCCCGATTCTTCTCAGACAAGCTTCCAGCCTTCAAAACCTGGTTCCTCGACATCAACAGCTCCAAACTAAATATTCCATATATGCTTTCCCACATCCAACCTCCAAAACCGGAACCTCACCTCCTCATCGAAGCCACGCTCGACGAGAAATTTAATCACACTTATCTCACATGGTCCGAATTTCTCAACCACCTCTCCTCCCCGACGGTGCCGGCGGGTACTCCATCCTACTACCTAGCGCAGCAAGAACCCCCGTCTTTCCTCCTCCCGGATATCCCCCCGCCTCTCCCGCATCTGGGGTTTACCGTCCGTCCGCCGAGAGCTAATCGCTCTTTGAAAGCTGCTTCGACTGAACAGGAGGAGGGGTTACCACCGAAATATCCGGTTGATATATACTCATCATCCCTCTGGCTATCCCGCATCTCCCAACCTAGCAACACCCCTCTCCACCGGGATCCCAACGACAACATTTACATCCAACTCTCGGGGGAGAAGGAGATTCGGTGTTTACCCCCCAGCGTTGGTAACGCGCTCTTTCAAACTTTTCACGGGGCCGGGAAGTGGGTTAACGCGGATCCTACGGGGAAGATAAATACGGATATGATGGATGAGGGGAATAGACGGTTTTTGGATTCCGTGATTTGGGGAGGTGGGGGTGAGGAATCGGGTGTAAGGGTAGGGTTGGAGGTTTTGCGGGATATGCGGGGTGTTAGGGTGCGGAAGGGGGATGGTGTGTATATACCGAAGGGGTGGTGGCATTCGGTTAGGAGTGTTCCGGCTGATGAGGAGAACCCGGAGGTGGAGGGAGGGGTGGTGGCGAGCGTTAATTGGTGGTTCCGATGATTCCTTTTACCGGAATTCGGGGAGATATATACTGAAGTATGTGTCTATATTTGCTTCTCGTAGAACTTAATCCAAATTCAAGAGGATAAAATGCGGTTCTCAAGCTATATGCTCATCTAGGACTCGAAATTTCGTGGCTGGTTATTTATATATTTCGAAGTGCCGTAAAAGGAGTAGCCAGACATATACAAATACTCTTCCGTACCTGCTGTACGGTTGCCAATGCAATTCACTCTGCAACGTGATACGCTCACACATCTCGTGATGCTTTAAATGCCTAGTACTCAATCAACTTCCTCCCCATCAAAACTCTCCTCTCTTCC
>LDUD01000027.1:1036872-1047844 GCA_012184295.1 Dactylella cylindrospora
GCTCTCCCCGCCCTCACTTTTCCCGCTTGCACCCACATCCGCAGCGCCAGCAGCGTTAGAAACACTATTACTCTTCACCTTCTCCGCCGCCTCCTTCGCCCTCCTCATCTCCTCCTTCACAAACCTCGCAATAACCGCCGCCCTCTCCGTCGAAATCGGATACTCCTTCCCATCCTCTTGCGCCCACCTCTTAGCCCCTCTCATCTGCCCATGTTCTCCCCTCTGCCCACCTCCAACACCCCCAGCACCTCCACCTCCAATCCCACCAATATCAAACCCTCCTTCCTCCCCGCTGCCCATCAAAGCCGTCAGAGCATCGTTATTAATATCGTTCCCACCAATCAACCCTCTCCCACCTCCAACGCCTCCATTCCCATTTCCCTGATTCTCATCCCTCTCGAAAACGGGTGGTAAAGGCGCGGGCTGACACAAACTCTCCCAGCTCCTCCCAAGGCTCATCCAATCTCCCACTCGTCTAATAAGTTCAATCCAGTCCGCTCTCGCCGGACTCCTCGCAGCTAAAAAGATTGGATATCCATCGCATATTCTCGCCAATCTGGCAACCATGAAGGCGTACCGTTGAATCTCCTTTGGCGGGGTAGATATTATCGCGTGGCATAAAAGTAGCGAATGCAGCGCATCCGTAAGGAGGGGGTGGTATGTGATTTGTTCGTATACGGGTATCATGCTCTGTTGAGATGGAGAGGGTTGCGAGCCGTATTTGGTTAATTCGGTGGATTGCATAGGGTAGGGTGGTAATTTGGATGGTGGAGATGTGAAAAGTGTGAAGACGGAGTAAACAGGCCCTCTCGGCGCCGGGATTCTAGCCCTGGAATGGGCCCCGTTTGCATTGTTCTCCTTATTGCTGTTACTGCCTGCTGCTGCACTTCCGTTGGCGATGCCATTAGGTTCGTATTCTAGAGCCTTCCGGTTCTTCATCCTTGCCGCTGCCTGTATGTTTTGCCGTAGCTGCTCTTCTACCTCCTCGGGTGTTAAACCAGGTGTGTAGTCAAAGTATGAGAGATACTTCAAGTAGTCCCTGATGGCCTTCTTCGCATTAGCTCGGATAGCTTTTCGTATAGCTTCCCTCTTGGTGGCTATGGCGCCTGAGTCGGAACTTCCATTCGTAGTCCCATTGACCCCGTTAGCGGTACCGTTGACTCCCTTCTGCTGCTCGGCAAGCCCATTGAATGATTCAATCTTCTGACAAGCAATCGTAAGATACGTGCTTGCCCTGTGAAAGAGCAATTGCATCTCTAACGAGCTGGGTTGTAGAGCTTCATCCTTGCTAACGCCATCCCATGCCCCGGGTCCCCCGCCACTCCCGCTCCCTGTTCCTCTACTCCCCCGATTATTATGCGAACTCCCTCCACCGCTGGCAACGCTACCGCTTAATAGATCGCTAATAACCTCACCAACCCCCGCTACCACCCCACCATCATGAGCCAAGCTCCTCACCCTCTTTAGGGCACTCGTCAAATCCGCCGCCGCACCAGCATGGTCATCCTTAAACCCCTTTGTTACAGCTCTCGTCCTCAATGCCCATCCATCGTACGGCCTCTCAAAAATAACCTGATCCAACGGATCCAAACTCGTCGACGCCGCCAGCATCCTACTTGGAATCTTCTCATGAAAAAAATGCACATATTTGGCGTCCACATCATCCGGATTCCGCTGCAGCACAAACGAAGCTACATCCTCCAGCGTGCTAGCTCCCTGCATCGTCGCCACGCTCGCCGCAATCTCATCCAATGCGTAAGCTTTCGACAATTTTTGCGTCGCCAATTCCCTCATCCGATGCTTCCTCTCCCGTGAAAGTTTCGCATTGGAGTTCGGGTTCGTAAAGCCTATACCTAGTATCGCGGCGTTACCACCACCCATCAGGGAGGCGGCAGAGGAATTGTAGCTGCTAGAGGAGGATGCGACGCCGGATGCGGCTCGGACGCTAATGTTGGTGGCTTCATCGACTAGGCGGCGGATTTTGACAATGTCGAAGAAGACGGCGGGGTCGATGGGGTGAGGGCGGGGGGTGCCCCAGTTGTGGTAGGCGAGAGATTCGAGGACTTCGGGAGGTAATTGGAGCCATGGGCCGTGGAAGGAGGAAATGTATCGCCAATGTCTGATAGAAGAATCAAAAAGGTCAGCCTTGTTTGGTTATCTTGGAAGTGTTTTTGGCATATGCATTGATTGGGTGAATGTTTAATATGGGTCCGAGTGTGATATAAAAAATAATCCTACATAACCAAAAAAAGAAATATAGATAAATAAAAATTGTTCAACGAGAACTTACTTATTCCTGCATATTATAAGAGAACCGGCACTGCTGTCCTTCGATTTGGCGGAAGTCGAGGACATTGCCGGGGAAGGAGGTATCTTCCCGTTGACATTCTTCGAATCGTTCGGGTGAGATGATGCAGCAGCTGCGGCGGCAGCGACGGCAGGGGAACTGGTATCGATGCCGTTGAGTTGAGGCTTCTTGTTTCCACTCTTCTTCTTTTTCGACTTTTTCGCGGGTTCCGGACCGGCTGCGGTCATTGCTGGAGGACTGCTGAGACTGTTAAAGAGCGACTGGGAATCTTTCACGGACGACATTGGCCATCGAGGAAAGAAAAGAAAAAAAAAAAATGAGGAGGTAGAGGTTTTCCGGAAAATATAACCCACCACCGCCTGCTTGTTGCCGTGTAGTACCTGTTTTCTTTTGCTGTAAAACAGAAAAGAGAATGTGCGGGCGGTTGCAGGCATCCGCTTTGGTTTGAGTGGATGATGGTTTTTTTTTTTTTTTTTTTAAAAAAAATTCTAATTATCATTCTAGTTGCTAGCTGGTGTGGGAGACAGAATGTTTTATTATTTCCAGCCAGCCCAAACTGGACCAGCCGACCAGGGCCCCCAAAGCTAAGCCGGTCAGGCTGGTCAGCAGGTTTTCGTCACCGCTTGCCAACCCAGCTGCAAGGTACACCCACCTCCGGTCAACAATACTTGCAACGACCAGCGTGAAATAAACCCTCGGCCAGATGCGGACCAAGTAAAAATACATATAAAAGAGACTGCACTCAAGAACTACTAGATATCTACACAGGCATACTAAATTAGTTAGTTTAACCTCATGCTAACTTGTGGAATGCTTAAGAAGCTAATACTGCGTACTCAAAAGTATATACAGCAACGCTCCTACATTAGGAATTTCAACTGTACCTAGAATTTCTGCTTGTATCATTGAAGCTCGATACATAGTACTGCCATTGCATTGTATATAGTATCGTACACTTTAAAACACCGTAAATAGATGCCAAAAAGGAACTATACAGCTAATATAATCGAACCGAATCGATACTCCTTCTTCCCTTTCCCCATTTCCTTTTCCTCCCAATTTCATCATTGAATCGTTGAGATCCCCCCAGTGTTTTAAGAAAAAAAAAAAAAAAGTATAAAGCGACAAATAGATACAACGATAAAAAGAGAGTATCCTACCCAACTGCACTGATAGCGACACGGATAATCCTTTATTAAGCACAGAGGTTGAAGAACACAGGGAAGAAAATGTATAGGATAATGAACAAAGCAATGGTGATGTGGATGGGTCGGGAGTAGTATATTTACAGTTGAAATCAAACCAAAGATTAAAACAACCGGAAAAAAAGAACGTTTTCTTTCCCATTACGCCGATAATTTGCCCGAAAAAAGTCGTAGAATAGGATATTAAAATGTGCGTGAAAAGGGAGAAAAAGAGACAATTGCCAGTCCGATAGAAGAACCATATAATGGAAAACAGACTAAACAGAAACTCAGGATATCAAGTAAGAAGTCTACGTAATGGAAACAAAGCCCATTACACAGGACTTCCAGCCACTCATATCCTTTTTTTCCTATTACAATACTCCCACAATAGCTCTCCCTAAGCACCTCCCTTTTGGCCGAAAATGAAAAGAAAAACCGAAAAAGTGTCGAAACCAATCAAATGCAAAGTTGCCGAATCTGAATCTCGGGTGAGAAAAACTATATGTGGTATCATATGTAAAGTTTCATCGTAATGTCGTAAGGTAGAATTAACTCGAAAGCACACGCTGGAAAATCAAATCGACTCGAAAAACTGGTTATATCCGGAATGATGGTTTTTGCGGTGGCGGCGGTGAAGGCTACATCATCGTTGATAGTATCCCCCACCAACTCCGACGGCATGGGCGTGATTGAGGGGCATGTTGTTCATACCCACTCCCCCAACATGGTCCTCGTACTCTGGCATCTGATGTTGTGGCGTTAGATCGGATCATTCCGATTGTTAAATACTGTTCTGCTGACTAACCTTTCTCTTCTTCTTCTTTTTCTTTCTTGCCTCCTCATCATCGTATCCGCTTCCACCCTCATCGTCAAACTCATCACCATACCCTTCCCAGCCGTTCTCTCCGTACTCTCGTCTTCGTTTTCGACCTGATGATCTTACGTTCTGAGGGTTTGGAGATGCGGTATTAACGCCATTCGGGGATCCCGAGGCTGCGGGGGTGTTGGTTTTAACATTATTGAGGGCGGAGTTCGATACTGGGTGGCTAGGGGGCGCCGAGTTGCCAGGTCTCGATGGGGTATCATCCAAAGCCAACCAAGAAGCGTCATACTGCGGATTCGGGGTGTTAGCATGATTTGCTCAACCAAATTTACCACATAACAGCGAGGCGGCTTTACATCTGGTAGTGGTCCTTTCGACCAATTGCTCAAACCCTTACGCAGAGCATTGAAATCGAGCTGTCGACCACCAGATCCGTTCTTCGGTAGTTCTTTCCCAAGAACCTTCTGATTATGCCATTCTTCCTCGGGGATATCCAGCATTTCTAGTAATCCTCCCTTCACGAGCTGTGGGACCGGCTGTCCCCAACCCTCTTGTCCTTCCGGTACGACCATTTGTTGAACTGTAGTGATTACTTCGTTCTTTCCCGACAAGCCAGCAATCTTGCCTTTATAGGATTTTCGCAACTTCTTCTTCTCTTTTGTAACAGGGTCGGTCCTAGCTACTGAGGCGGCTATCGCAGTAAGATCGTATTTTTCGATTAGGTTTGCAGTTAGACAAGGTTGCTGCGGTTTATGCTCTGTTTCAAAACAATTTCGCATTAGCAAATGGCGCTTTTGAAGGGGGTTTCAGATTCTATCGCAATATTTAGACGTACTCCTCGTGTTTAGCCACGCTGGAGGACCTGTCATCGGCATAGCCAGCAGTTCCTCCATAGTAGGCACGGTCCTTCTCGGCCGTGTGGTTGTGAGTGAGGATGTCGAAGAATCACTGTCCAATTCCATTGGTTCTCTACTCCTACTCCTGCTTTTCCGCGGTCTATCATCTCCTCCAAGATCTGCTTGACTTCTACTCCTTTTTAGCGACGCCTGTGTTGACTCGACATCCATCGCGTCCTCCATATTGGATGGTTGTGTCGCATCCAATAATGGACTGCGAGGAGTCGGCAAGCTGTTGGTTGTTATTATCGGTGGGTTATTTTGAGGTGATGTGATTTTTGCGGGATTGTTTGTCGAGTTCATGCTGGTATTGAAACCGCTCGAAGCGGAATACAAGCCTGGTGGAGATTGGGGTGTGGGGTGGTTATGAGGTTGTTGTGAATTAGAAGTGTTATATTGATGTGTTCCTACGGATTGCATCGACGATGATGAGTAGATCCACGGTTTTAGTGAAGTTTGTCAATGTGACTACTTTCAAGATCCGAATTCGCAGCCCCTGTTGATAAGATGTGGGCGAGATTCGACTTCAGCTCGTCTAACAGTTGCAGAGGTTAGGGACTGATCTATAAGGACCGATGAGAAAGAACGACAGGTCAGTTTAGATTCTACGAGAACCGATAGATAGTCTAGGGATAGAGGGGTGGAGAAGTTTCGCCGCAGAATTGTCGCAGAACATACCAGAGAGTGAAATATGATTGCGAAAACTCAGAGCCTTTTTCAGGTTGGAGGAATCGTTGCGGTTGATGATGATGGCGATTGATGATAGATCCAAATAGGCGGGGCGAGTGATTGAACCCGTAGTGTTTATTCTTCGAGGCGTAGAGGATGCGTGGTTGCAACTCGCGGGTGTCGGGGATTTGTGGTTGCGGAAAGGTGGGACGAGAGACCCAATTGAAAGTCGCGAGAGAAGAGTGGCGGTCGTTTGTACCTGCGAAATGAAACAGTTGTTGAGAATCGGAAGTGGCGGGATGATGGCGGTTGATGGTGGTGGTTGAGGAATTTAGTCGTGACAGTTACTTGTGAGCGATGAAGAGGTTTGAAGGTGACGATGATGGAGATGCGAAGAGGAGGAAAATGAGGGAAGGAGAGGAGGTGTGTGTGTGTGTGAGGGTGGGAGGGTGATGATCGGGAAGAATGTTAATCGAGGAAAAGAGGCGAAATTGTGGATCCTGGGCGACAAACCAACAAAAGTAGTAGTAGGCCACCCAAAGAAAAAAAGAACTTTTTTTTTTGTGTGTGTGTGGGAGAGGAGAAAGAGAGAAGGACAAGGGAAACAACAAGGGGACCAAACACAAGTCAGAAAAATGGTAAAACCCGGGCGGATGAAATGGCAGACAACAGACCAATGCCAGAAAAATTAAACTTAAAAATATCGTTTTTTTGGGAGGTTTATTGAGAATTGAAACGATTCAACAAGATAAAACAATATTAATGAATTTCAGTATGAAAGAAACTTAGACGTAGAAGCAAGGGATTTCGTTTTCAAAACTTCTTTCCTTTGGATGGGGTAGGATGGATAATGCTACCGTGTGTCCGCGATGGAACTCGCAGGTTTGACAGGCCGATAGAGCGATGGAAAAGCAAAGAAGGGTGGTTCTGCGGTGGGAGTGAGACTGGTACTGGGCCTGGGAGTATCCTGGGGGAGGGAGAAGGAAAGAAAGCCCGCAAAAAGTCGCCTCTTTTTTTTTCTTACCCTTCTTTTCCTTCTGCTCGCTGGGTTGGGGTTAATTATATGAACCGGCCGCTATTTGTTTTTTTCTTGCTGTCGTCACAAAAATGGCGAAAAAACCAAAAGAAAGGATACAAGTCTCTTCCTTTTGCTGTACTGTCTATCGTCGGTGTCCCTAGGGCTGGCTAATCGGCAAATAAAACCGTCTGATCAGGTTTTGGCTGTTGCTTCTTGATCTCAGCCAAACATCACAAGCGAGAAAACCCTACTTGCCGAATATAAAGGGGAGATTTTGGTGACTGGTTGATCTTGGGAAAGGAGGAATTGTTCGTGGCAAGCCGTTGTAATCTTGATATAATAACAAGAGAGCTGGAATTAAGACCAGTGTTATATTAATTCGGTCAAGAAAGATTCCGATATTGAACCAGTCGCCAAACACGACTCAAATCTCTATGGAATGGCCAGGTCCGGTCCAAGTGGACACAATGATACGGTGCAGACTGTCACAAGTCGAAACAACCGCCGCTGGGAGGTGCGGTCCCAAGAAAGAGAGAAAAAAATAAATAATATAAAATATTGGTAAGCTGGCTGGGTTGGATTGAAGGGTTTCTTGTCGAACGTTGCCCTTAATAATCAACGTCGCCTCGGCTTGAACTCCTTGGAGTACCGCTATTGCTCTCAGAGGATCGTGATTCTTCCCACTTTTTGACGTCAAGAGAATATGGCTCGGTGTTGAAATGAAGTCGGGTTGAATTTTGCTCCCTTTCCTTGTCCTACCACCAATCGTTTTAGGCCGCTTGGTCGTATCGAATTCGATGATCCAAAGAAAAGTAAAAAAAAATAAAAATAAAGGTGTGCCCTCTTGAATGCAGGTTTGTTGTTCGAGATATCCAAACTGCTTCTTATTTGTCGCGCCCTGCACAAATTCCAGCTCAAATGGAAAAAACCGTTGGTTCCCTGGGTGAGGTGAAGAGTCGCGGAATTTTGCGTGTATTGTTTTTTGTCTCTGGATTTCCGCGAGATCGTTTAGAAAATAGTAATGCCTTGAAGCTTTGTATGGCGAAAAATCTTTATCGTTGTTTCCCTTAATTCCCGTCTTCTCCGCCTTATTTTCCTTTTCCGGTCCACCAAGCCGCAAAAGCGCACAAATATTTTGGAAGGAGTCGAGTCAAGGGGTGCAAATGAACATTTGTCGGTAATACGGTGTTGTAGATGCTGATACCGATGCCTCTGCCGTTCGGATTCCTGTCGTCTATCCGCGAAAGGGGCGGGTCGTTCGAAAAGGTTGAAGGGGAAAGATGTCGAGGAGAGAGTGTGATGAGGATGTAGTGGATGATTGACCTGGCGGATGAAGGAACATATTCCATACACCACCAGACACATTCACACACACACCCTGCCCAGTTAGCTTTTTTGGCCAGGAAAAAGGAAAGTATCCTCTCTCCCCAATAACCACCGGCCAGCTGCTACTACTGGAATCAATATGACCATGCACCCACACACCCAAGCAAGTCTGAGAAATAAGGTGTGGGAGGGGGGGAACACCCACACACCAGAGACTCACACCCACACGGCCACTCGACACCAAAAAGGCCACAGACACCTGGCCGTTCCAGGGAAATCTTCCTATTGAGGTTAAAATGGGCAAAAAAGAAATAAAAATAATGGCAGATAATTGGGTAATAATCAGGAGGGGATGGCTTCCCCGACCCTGGGAAAAGAAATGTAAAGGGTGCTTGGGGTTTTCTTCTCAATATGGAATGATAGAGGTGAGCAAAAATGGGAGAAGTTTTTCGCTTGAGCTTGCTGATTTCGTTTGGCCTTCAACTGCAAGCTAGCCAGCAGTTGACGTTTTAGGGGAAAGCAATTTTTATCTCATCTTACTGTGCATGCATGAAACCGTCTATGGAATATCTCTTCCCTCTTTTTTGTTTTTTTTTCCTCTTCCCCAAAAATTGGTGAGGATGCACCGGTTCAAAGAGCGCTTCTCGGAGAGGGGCGTATTTCCTTTCTTCTCCTTGGGTACTCGAGACAAGTTTTCCAGCGTTATGAGGAAGGGAAACCTGTCTGCTCGAGCCAACTAACAAGAAGGAAGGTGTGGGAGCTGTGACATGGGGTTTGGGTGTGCGGTTAACCCAGTGTTTCTCTCTTGTTCTTTCCTCCATAAGTGCTTTTTTTGTCCTCCCTAGATCTTCTGGATGCTTGGAATGGCTTGCTTCCCCCGAGATGCATCCCAAACACCGTTCGGGGAGCGGATTTCTGACGGAATCAGCGCTCAGGGAGCAAAGCAAACGGCTCCCCAGACAGAAACCAAACAATAAGGGTAGGAAAAAGAAATAACAGCTTTGTGAGGAAGAAGAAACCCAGTCCAATCGAAGGGAGCCAGAAGCGAAAGCCCCCTCTGTATCTGTTAAATCCAAATGTTATTCGTAAGCCAGCCCTCTTTACTCAAGTAACATTATTATAATCGTAAAAGTAAAATACCACCAGCAAGTCCAAAATGCAGGAGAGAGGCAGGAATCTAAACATCGAATCATAGAAAACATCCAATTACAGACGCCCACGCGCGAAACTTTTTTCTCAACAAAAGAATAATAAAAAAGAAGAGGGTCCTCATGACATTCCTCTGAACAATTCACTCTAACCCTTGATGACTAGTAGCTCGTGCTTGGCCAACAGTGTGGCACAGCCGAAATGCATTGAATCGAAATCGATGCTGTCGACTGTCTTGATGGTGATGGGTGATGACTGTTGACTCGTCATCGTCATGGAGGCCAACAGAAACGTTAAGTTTGTCAGCCTTCGAGAACGAGAAGGATGTTCGACAGAGGAAGGAAGAACACCCCGCCCCGCTTGCGCCCGGTGGATGCCCCGAGAGGGTGAAGCTGAGACATACATCCTGATCGGCACCGAATGCCTCAGCTCATATTTTGTTTCTGTAAGAGAAGAAGGGCAAAGAAGACATTGCATCGTACCTACTACCCAAGCTAGCATACATGATCTTCGATTTAATTGCCAGTGCCTGGCCTGGCACCCACCCAGCCGGAACAATCGTGTCGCTGCATTGACCCAGCTTGAGGGCAATATTCTCTGGAATTTATTTGGCACTTAATCGAACCCAGTACTAAGGGTAGATCTTGGATATCAGTAGTATTACCACAAAACAGCGTTTCAAAAATTCATGAAATATTTGAATATATTATAACCAAAGCTATGACATAATCTCGTATTGCACCCCTTCTTCGCCCTTCACTAAGATTCTGACCTCACTCCTTGATACTCAATCAATTAATCTTAAGCCACAATCACGGCAGCGAAGAGATCTAGCAAACCCAAATACTATTCAAAGCCAATTCCATGGCTGACCCCATCGGGCAAGTGTTTTATTTCTCCCAAAGAATCTCTGTGTAACCGCCTAGGAGGGTGGCATCCGTTCGTGTGCGGAAACGGCGATATCATGAGCTTGGGAGAAAGGGGATAGCTAGTTTAGTCCGTACTACATCAACGCCGGATCGGGCTTCCAATATATTGCAACGAATCCCTAGCTATAGCATAGCCCCCTCGAGTCTTACCATCGTTGTCTGGTTCGCATACGAGCGGTTGTGTCGATACCGACCTTGCAGTCTCAAGGCTGAACCCTTTGAAAGTTGAATGCTGACATACCCTATCGGACTATCGATACCAAATTTCTTCCATCTAGATCGGATTCGCCGAAAGGGTCCCAATACCAATTTTTCCGTACATATGATTAGTATGGCTGATTAATCTGGATCAAGGCTACGGCTACAAGCTTCTTAACATCCCATCTGCCTCTTGTTCGATAAAATGAGAGCCATTGCATCCAGGCTATGGGCTGTAGTGCACAATATTCTCGACACCAAGATGTTCGTATGACGTTATCTCTAGTTTTCTCTTACCCTACCCACCATCTAGAAAACAACCGAATTCGACTACAACTGCCCTTTGGAATACCTAGCATCCATGCAAGGGAGGAAGACAAAAAACCAGATGGCGGGCCTCCCCGGCCATCGGTGAGCAGCATTGCATTGGACAAATTTTCATTTTCTTTTTCCCTCTTTTTTTTTTTTT
>LDUD01000027.1:1047868-1064543 GCA_012184295.1 Dactylella cylindrospora
TAACGTTCGTTTATCAACGCTATCAGAAACTGGTTATTCCCGGAGGTGGTCACCCTTCGGGAATTGCCCACCTAGTCTTCGGGAATGCCTCTCCCAGCATGTATCCCTGCGCCCCGACAATTCCGGCAAACCGCATGACCCACCCTTTCAACATCATGTGAATTGCGGCGTGTTGAGAGTCCCGATCCCGTGAGCGGGAGGTCTAGAAGGTCCCTTTCCCCTCTATTCCTACTTGGAAGCGAGCCCAGAAACCAGCAAGCAGGTTTCTCCCCTCTTTGCTGTCTTTTTTCTTCCTTTTTTCTTATCGTTATTCAATCCAACTAGGTACCTGTGCATCCTACAGCGTCGAGGTGGGAAAAAGGTAACGGCAATGCAAAAAGCACAAGAGCAAAAATTCATGCGTTCGGCGCGCGCCGTCACGGAAAGGGCAGATGTTCTTCGTATGATTTTATCGCTCAAAATTGGAAAGAATTTTCCTGTTTTTCTTGCATTCTTGGTCTACCCCTCTCACAGCCATTTTTTTCTTTTCCCTCAGGTCCTTGTTCGATGTCTCAATAAGACAAGAGGAAGGGAAAAAAAACTTGAACAAGGTTCCCTAGGCGAATTGTGGGTGGTTCTTGTTCGGCTGTGGGTGCAGGTACGAGAACAAAAGATAGAGCCAGAAAAGGGCACAGAAAAAAGGAACCAACCAGAGAGTGGACCGCCCTTAAAACGTGGGTTTAGGTTGCGGGTAAACTGCTGAGAGCCCATAGCGCCTTTCTCCCACGATGCTCCAAAGAAAATTCTTAAAATACTCTCCTGATTATTTTATAATCCCAACATCTGACATGTTTCTTCTTCCCCTTACACTGGTGAAAACTTCGTATCTGCGATGCGGTGCAACGGTAGACGCATTCTGAAAAAAGAACACCCGTCTATACATACCGCCGTAATCGCCCATCGACATCCTCCTCACAAATGTTAAACATACTTAGTAGCTTAAGCGGTGGCCCAACGCGCCGGGATTTCCTCAATATGGGATGATTTTGATGCCCTTCAGAACATGCAAGTCATGTGCTATTTTCAGCAACACACACTTTTCCTTCTTTTTCCCCCTTCTCTGCTCCCCAAAAAGAAAAGAAAAAAAAAAAAAAAGGGAAAGCATCTCGTTTTTTTCTCCACGCGACTACCCAAGATTATCAGATTTTCATATCCATCCCCCTGGTCCCCACCACCTCCTTTGCTAAAAAGCAAAACATGTGCACGTTGTTTCATGTTGTCCTCTTTCATTTTTTATATTTTGATTGTCGCGGTTTCATGATTTATTTTCCCATACATGGATAAGGCATTTTCCAGATTGTTTGGTTTGAAGGGAAGGGGGGGTAAGTGGTAACGAGTTGCGGGTTTATTGTCCAGAGGAGGCTGGGGTTTTGCGAAGAGGGAAGATTAGAAACCCGTTAGAAGTGTGTACCTGCGAGCTTCTGGAACAGACTCTTATCGTTTCGTTCTTTTCGTTTGTGAGGCTTCTTTGAGGCATGCATATGCTGAGAATGGAGGCTGAAGGGGGGCGCTTTCTGCGATGTGGCGGTGAAGGGCTCGTAGGATTTGAAGGTTGCGATTTTCGCGGCAGCTTTAGGAGCTTGGAGATAGCTAGCTCCGAGTCGAGGCTGCTATAGATATTTATAGCCATTTTCGGAATTCACTACTGACCGATATGTGGAATATTCAATCTTTATTATAGAGAGAGAAAATGTATAATTCATTGAGCACTTTTTTGTAGTAGTATCTTCACCTTCGCCTCCTCCTTTCCCTCCCAGTGGTATATACAGTAAACGCATCAAATAGTAAACCAAAAAAAAAAAGATAGTATAATAGACCCTTTAAAGAATTCCCTAGAAAGACGATTATAGATCTTTCCTTCCTTTGAAACATGTAAAAATAAAGAACTCCTTCCCTTATAAGAAATGAAGATAATAGAAAAAAAGGCATTCAGAAGAAGAAGAAAAAAGAACTCGTTTTTGAAACTCAAGCGAAAAGGGAAAAAAAGATCAAGTATTAGCGCCCCGTATTCTATCAATACAATAAAAAGTATAAAAAAAAAAAAAGCAATTGGAATCTATTTCAGTATATGCAACGCCGATGAATGCCCTTTGAATGGATTTTTGTGCTTGTGTGTGGTGATTGTTGGTATTTTTGGTGTACGGTAGGTATCGCGGGATTTGGGTATTAAAAAATAATGGGGATCTCGATGGGGTAGGAGCTGTGAGCAAGTAATTAAACTGTCGAGCATTGAGATGAAAAGGATAGGCGATTGAGAAACCTTTGTATTTCTCTCTTTTAATATGGGGTATATAACGGCGATATGTATGGGAAGGATACAATGGTGTGTTCGGTATGTATGGCTAGGTGTGTTCGAGGAATGATTCGACGTCGCTGGGAGGGATGTTTTGCCAAGATCGTCCGATGAGAATAGCATTGTTCGCGAGAACCTTAAACCCCCAGAAATTTAAAGTTAAGGTTCTGTTCCAAAGCTTATCGACGGCGGGAGCGGGCAGAACGTTGTGAAATGAAAGGATTCGGGTCGATGTTGAGAGAAAAAAGAGCTCCGTTGTGTTGTGCCGTCGTCCAGGGAGAGATCGACCCTGCGGCTAGTTCCCTCGACGTGCCATCACGCCCAAGCTCGACACGAGATCCATTGCATCCTCGAAACTTTCGTCCGTCATTGCTTCCATGCTCGCAAACGCGTCATCGATTGCTTTTCGGGCTATACTCCTCGATAATGAGAATTCCTTCATGCAGTCGTGCGCGAATGCCGAGTATTCAAGCTTGACGCTCAGCCGTAAGGGATGCGAACCCGATAGTAATCTTGTCGCATAGTCGTCCGCCGTAACGAAGGCTTGGGAGGCGATGTTGATGTAATTGTAAAACGAGTTTGTCTTCACCGGATGGTCCTCCGATCCAGCCATTTCAGGCGTCGTCGGTTGAGGTTGTTGAAAGGCTCCTCCGTTGGGTAACGAAAAGTTGGTCCTCGTCTGGTATGTGTGATCGAACAGCACGAAAATGTGCAGAAAGGACGCCTTCAGCTTGAGGGCTAAAACCTTCAATTCGACGAAATTTAGGACAAACGGAAGGACGTAGACATCCAACAATATGTATCCCTCCCTGGCCATCCATATTATGTGTCGGTACAGGTCGAGCGACTTTGTTGTTCTGGTTGGGTCGAGTTTCCGTTGTTTCCGTGCTCTCACCAACTTCTTGGAGAGTATCGTCGACAGCCCCAACACTTTGAACAGCGCCGCCGACAGACTCTCATTGTGCGTCCCCACCACCTTTGCATAATTCCCCAAGTACTTCTGATCGACCTCTGAGCCGACCATTCTGTCGTTCTGCTGCTGCCGCTGCGTTCCTCCCCTCCGCGCTTCTTCTGGTTATTTAAATATCGATGTGGAATTTAGTCCGGCACGCCACTGGATTATTTTTCTCTCGTGAAGAATTTGACTCGTGGAAAGGAAGAATGTCGGCGTCCCTAGCCGATAATCCAGTTCTTTTGTTCGTTAGAGTCGGCTGGACGGATTTCGCGGTAATCTAAGGACGAGTCGACCAACGAGAATTGCAGAAACCCTTGTTCAGGTAACGCAGCTAAATTGTCGACGTTAGAAACCGCAAAATGGTGTTTTTCGTTAAAGAAAGTCGTGCAAAAAAAATTGGCGGTAGAAAAAAGCGTAAAAAATAGGAGCCGTTTAAGGCCCAAAATTTTTCTCAAGAATCCAGAAGAGAACCAAAAAAAAAATCGTCAGACACGGGTGTGGGTATCAAATGGTACAAGTACTTTTTCTTCGTATGGATGCGCTTTATTGTTTTTTCCCAAACAGTCTCACGCTACTTTTTTCTCGTAATCTTTACCGTTTCCTTTTTGACGGCCTAAAGCAAGTATCCCTTTGATAATAAAAACCCAGCAAAAAAAAAAAATCCAGCTGTCCCTGATAATCCTGGCACAAAACGACTTGAAAAAAAAGGAAATAAGGGACTGCTGGGTGACCGGGCTTGCAGTTGAAATTTCGGCGTGTGGTATTGGCGTCTCCACCTTTGCTTTTTTCTTCTAATAAATTTGTCGGCTTCTCCCTTGCTTCTGAATCGCACTTCTAGTCTCGGAAGCTGTACTTGCGTCCGACCTTGGCAAATCTGGAAGGGCGCTAGAGCAGTGTGCGATGGCTTGCTGCGACTTGGAAGGGTCGTGATGTGTAGACACTCTTGTCGATTGGTTCCTTCGGGCGCCGAATAGCTGCTTTGAAACGTGGGGACCACCGGCTTTCTCGAAGGTGGGCGATATCTTTGAATAATATACTTTTTTTTCTTTTCTTCTTTTTTCTTCCTGCAGTCTTCCTTCCTCCCTTCCTTCCTTCCTTGCTTGCTTTCTTGTGATTTCCTTCAAATTATCCAGACGATGAACCTTGACCTGGTCGACCTTCCGCAGATGAGACGGCCGGGTGCCACAAACTAAGACTTGGAGAAAACCGATTCCGTCCGTCCAGGATCAACAACGTGATTTCGCAATCAGGTGAATAATCTGCCTCGGTCAGTAAAATAACGACCTTCTTGTAGTTGGTTTGCACGGATCGTGGGGTTGCTTTTGTGTTGGAGGTCGAAAATGGGTGAATGGACTTGCAACCGAACTGTATGATAAAATCCAAAGAAATATGTAGGAAAAGATAAACAAGAAAACTGCAAAAGAAATAAAATCAAAAGAACCTCCCAAAGCAAAAAAAAGAAGAATAGATTATACCAAACTGTCGGTATCTTGATTTTTCTGTTGTAACATTTATCGCCTTTTCATAGTCGATAATATTCGAAAATTCGAAAAAAAAGAGAGGAAGGGAAAAAAAAAGTTTGTGTTTCCGTGGGTCGCTTCTATTGCATCGCACAGGTGCAGGCCGCTCGCATATATAAAAAAGTTCTAGCGATCTCTCTTACCATCTCATTCTCCCTGCTTTATGCAATGCGCCTCATTGGATACTCCCTGCCTAGTTTTTTTGTTTTACTCTGACAAGATGGCACCCAGGCCGGCCGTGCTGTGATTATATGCACGTTGCTGTAACTTCTGCAGGAAGTGGGAAGAGATGAGGGACCCCAGGCTGAAAAAAGAGGTGGTCGCTAACAAAGCAGAAGTCCCTTCCTCTGACGGAACAAGGCCCAGGTTTAGGAAAAGTGTGCGAAGGATAGACGTGGCATGCACTTGGGGAGCCTCTTTAGAAAGTTTTTTTCTCCTCCCCTTCTACGCCCAGAGACACCTCGTGCCGTTGCTGTACATGAGTCTAAGCATTTAGTGCATTGATAGGAGAATTAGCAGCGTGCAATTGACAGCTAAATCTACGATTCTTTGCGTAATATCACAGGTATCCATTCACTCGTTAATCTACGGAAAGACGGAGGGGGGAATATTCTGGCGATACAAGTTTTCTCTTTTTCTTTATTTTTTTAGGCGCTAGTGTGTGTTCGCACCGGATTAGATGGGTCTACCACCAAAAAGAGCCGGTGCATGATGTGGGGTGTGATGTGATGGGTGTGGGAGGCTGGACAGGAAAGAAAAAAAAAAATTATATTAGTTTTTTTCTTTTCGGGGTTGATGAGCTGGCAGGCCCCAACTTCGACGACCTCATGGTTGGACACGTCACTGACCACGATCTTAACCCGAGAATATATTGGATTGTTCTTCCAGGAGCTGGGAAGGCTCAGACCCGGGCGTCCCGTCTCTGCCATTGCCTTCCCGTCCTGCTTGGTACAAGTTTTTTTTTTTTTTTTTTTTTTTTTTTGTTATTTTTACGAAATACGTCCCAAGATAGAAATAACTAGTATAGAAGAGATTGAAGTGATTGAATAATCATGGGGGGTTAAAAGTTGGGACGGACAGATACTAAGCTAGGTATAATGTTATAACGGCATTGATATCGCTATTGACAACGTGAGCTGAATGCCAACGCTAACATTGAGACTACCCCCCTCCTACCCCCCTTTAGTTAAAACTTGGAGCGGGACGGTCATGGCAAAGAAGCACCCATTCAGTGGAAAAGTATCTTCCCCACAAGATGATTGATTCAGCTGAGATTCTTCAGATTCTTCCAGTACCAAGGACATCTTGTAAATCGGACTATTTCAATTTGTGAATTTTATTTCTATGGTCACCATCAGATGACTTGCCAGTGGAAGTGTGTTGATTTGTCCCAGATAATTGGGCCTAAAAGCCGTAGCACCAAGCTGTATGGAGACATCATGAATGCCAATGAACCACTTTCGCTCCGCACCTGATCGGCGCATAGGACTTAAACGTCAGATCCACCTTCTTTTTTTTCTTTTTCAAAACCCTTTTTACCGAGAAACCTATTTTGAAAACAGGTGGTTGGTGGAATTGCTGTCATTGAACCAAAGCCGTGGCTCTGCCAAATGCCTGCCAATGTCACGTTTTTTGACAACGAGTAAAAAAATTGTGAGGCTGGTTCAATGAGGCCTAAATTCCTCACCATGCCGTCACAATCGTCAAACAGGAGGCAAGTTCCAACAACGCACATAGGCCCATTAGCCGCTTCCAATCTATTTAAAATGTAAAGCTTATATTATTTTTTTCATATTTCCCGCCGTCGCTTCAGGTTCAAGAGTAAGATTCAATTTAAATCAGCGATTAACAGATGAGCACCCTTTGTTATTTTCTTGTAACGTTTTTTGCTTCCCAAGCCACCTACCCAAGCTCTTCTTTTCTTCTTAACCAAGCGTCGATAGCACAGATCCTTCCACGATCTGACAAACCCTTGTAATACTCCAACGCTTAGAGCCCCCCTCAACGCCAATAATTCTAATCTTGTGAACTCTAAGAACCCTTGATCCTTTCTCCCTAGCAGTAATTGCACTTTTGTATTGGACAAGCAAGAATAAAAAGCAGAGAAACGCTATCCTGATGTGTCATTTGTAGTTGGCTAGTTCCATATACCCGGTACCCAGTAAAACGGCGAATCACTCGGTCACTGTCTCAATTTCAAGCGGCAACTTTTTTTTTGGTTACTCGAGATAGCATAGAGGGGCAACACAATTTAGAGCGTGCCGTTTGTTATTTTGGCCTCCAACGGGATCTGACCTGGAATGTACTATAACCTGACTGCCAATAACCCATATCATGCCGGGGTTTCTAAATGATAATGTTTGCTGCTGGGATGGCCGCAGAGTTCTTGTGCGATTGTGATGCAATTTAGTTTGCTGTGGATTGTTCATCTGCATTTTGGTGCTACAGGTTTCTGCTACTGATGGACATTGCATTGATATCACCATCCTGCTGCGGGGTATGCCTTGTGTGGGTGAGACGGGTACTCGAGGGCAAAAGAAATACATAAGGATAGCGCACTCTCTTCGCAAGACCCGAAATGCGAACCCTCTGCTAATACAACGGTATGCACGCATGCATGGTCTAGTATTAATATATATCATTCCACCTAAATGGTGAAACTCTGTGCAACCGTAACGCAACATGTTGCCCCCCTGGAAGGGTCACTCACTCATCTCATCCTTAAGGAATGGGATCATTTGGTTATTCTAGAAGTTTGCCTGTCTGGGCGGCTCGTCGATTGATTGTTTCAGTGATGGACTCGAACCTATGGAGCCGTTATTTAAACCGCTGTCGTTCGCGAGGCTTGGTGGCTGTTGAAAGTCAAGAATCGTAGATACCTATTCTTTACAAACGCTACTGCCTAGCCAATTATACATACTATAGAGCTTATAGCATCGTTTCACCGACTTATCATTGCTTCAAATTTTAAAGACCGTAACGATCCAATACGAGCACGCTATTACTTCAGTCTGTAAGCCGTCTACGGCTATCCCCTTCCAGAGCCACAATTCCCTATCATCCATTAGCAAACTCCGCAACCTATAGACGCCTCCTACCCCTAACAATGTGCTTCTTCAACCGCCTCCGCTTCACCTGCGGCCACCAACAATACGCAATCTTCCAACCCTGCGCCCTCGCCCGCTTCTCCCGTCCCCTCACCAAATACTACCACACCACCTGTCGACCCCAACGCCACCTCAACTTTCGCAGGTGGGAACTTAACGGCCCCTGCGAGGGTTGTCGTAGGTATAGCGTGAACCGCGATTACTATCGAGCTCATGATCTTCAAGCGACCGGGTGTGGATGGCCGACGGAGGGCTTTTACCCGTATTATCCCGGTGGAGGAGGAGGAGGAGGAGGGGGGTGGGGATGGGGAGGATATCCGTACCGCGATGGGGTTGGGTTTGCGAGGAGGTCTTCTGGGTTAGTTTCACCTATTAATCCGGACTTGTGCGACGATCCCAATTGCGGGACTATCACGACGCCGAAGAATATTAGTGAGGCATTTTTGAGGACGCGGTATGGTAGACCTCATACGAGGCCGGATAGATTGTTGGGTGCTGTTCAGGATCCGTGGAGTTGGAGGGGGGATGGAGATTTTGGGATGGGGTTTAGGAGGGGAGGAGAGTTTGGGTTTGAAGGGTCCGTGGATGGGTTTGGAGGGGTGCCGATGAGGAGGAGCAGGTCGTTTACTAGAAGTGGGGGGCCGATTGTGGAGGAGTTTGATTAGATGCTGAGGCGTTGGTTGGGCTGGTGAGTACTAGAGTAAGGAGGGATATGGGTTTGATTTCCTTTGAAAAGGGCGGCTAATTATTTTTGTTCCAGTCAATTTCATTAATTGTGATACTTGGTTTAATACTTTGAATTTTGTTTGTAGAGTTACCCCATATGCATTCTAGATATTCCAGACTTGAATATAATTGTAGGTAGATCAAAAGATAAAAATATATCGCAACCTAATTACTTCAGAAGCATGTAGAATTACAAGAAGGCTTAATAATGCACCGCGCAAATAACTTAGACTGTGTGGAAACAAACTAGCCGGACTAGGGACTAGGGGCGGTATACTTGGGTCAAGAAAATATGACTATGCAAGTAACAAAAATAATGCACCAAATGAGAGCGCAAAATGTAGAATGAACACGAATCAACGAAAGAAGCAAACTTTCTCATACACGTATACGCCGTTTCTCTCATGCACGCCATGTAATGTATATATGCTTTTGTTTTCTTGGGGAACGCCAAAGGGAATAAAGAGAAAAAAAGTCAATTGGCCCGTGATATTGTGCGTTTGTCTCATTGTACCAAGTCCCAGCTCTTTAGTCTTGTCTCTTCGCATTTCGTGCAAACCGGCTCGTTTTTGCAGCCGTCGCGGAGGAAGTATCTTCCATCCTGGAACTCGGAACCGCATTCCTATCATCTTGTTAGATTTTTATTCCATGGGGAGCTTCATTGGTACACTTACAAAACAGCAGAAGCATTCCATATGCCAGTCTGCATCTAGAGCTTTGACAACCGTATCCATAACTGGTTTCTTGCACTTCTTACACTTGCTACTGTATCGTTTCTGATAACAGTTGAGACACCATGCAAACTTGTCCTTTTCTACAAAGCGGGATTGGGCATCAAAGGGCTATGTATTTGTTAGTACATTGTATCAACCCGGAATAAGACTGGATATACTTACATCACCACACTCGGCACAGAAGAAGTGGCCAGAGTGCCAAGTGGCGCCGCAGGCCTCGACAACCTCACCTTCAATCGGGGTTTTACAGCTCTTACATCTGGGACTGTACAGTTCGTGAAAATCAAGATGGCAGAAGAAACGACCCGTTGGCGGTGAGTCCTTTGGAGCATCGGGACCTAATGGCTCAGGATAGAAAGCCACATGCTCAAGGCGGGTACTACAATGAGAACAACGGAAGCACTCAGGGTGGAATCTTAGTCCTGATGCGGCGACGGCCCTCGCAGAAATATGATTGCCACAGGCAGTGCAGGAAGCTGCTGATCTAGGCATTGGAATCCTGTTGCTTGGTGCCCGTCCATGAGTTTCGAAAGCAGCCCTCCTGTCAGCCACGCCATTCCCGCTAGGGACACCTCTTGGGGTTGGGAGTGGGCGAGAATCTTGTTTCTGGGTAGTCGGTGTAGGGAGGGGCCTCCTGTCACTAGGTTCCTCAGGCCCCGAGAATGAGAAAGAAGGGACGGATGGCTTGGATTCATTATCATTATCATCATCATCGGGAAAGTTAATAATAGGTATACTGGGTTTTGCGGGGCTATCATTGGGAAGGTTAATAGAAGGTAAGGGTCTCTGACTCGATGCGGAGTCGTCTGAGAATGAGAAAGTAGGGATTGGTGGTGTAGTTTTCGGTTTGCCTTCAGCTATGCCATCATCCACCGCAATGGCAGGGATCGGAGGCATGGGCTTAGCTCGCTCTGCAGGCTGGTTAGGCACAGGGGGAAGTCGGCGGCTACTTGGTTCGCTCGCCTTATCAAAAGTAAGAGTAGGAATAGGTACTTGTGGTTTTTCTGCTGGCGGAGTCTGCGTAACTGGCGACGATTCCTTAGGTGACTGCTGTGATTCGTCGAAGCTAATAGTTGGTATAGATGGGGTTCCCATAATTGCTGGAGGACCTGCGGGAAGAGGAGGTAGAGAACGACCCGTATTCACTGGATTGCTAGCCATCGGAGCTGGCGTCATCCGGGGTGCACCTGTAATTGCTTGGGTAGGTGGAGCAGGGCTTCTCCTGTCGTAAATACTGTTGAATGAATTGTTCACTGGTGGCGGGTTGCGAACTGAATGTGTTGGGACTGGGGGAGGAGCTTGCTGGAAGCTACGAATAGGTTGAATTTGATTTTGGGCTACCTGTGGTTGAGGAGCTTGCCACTGCTGTGGGCGTCCATATCCTGGCACAGGAGTTTGGGAAATCAGTGGCTGGTTATATTGGGGCATGTTCCCCAAGCTAGAGTGCCGATCTTGCATTTGATACACCTGAGGTGGTATTGCCTGTGAAAAGTGTGCTGCATGTGCAGGAGGCACTGGTGATGGAGATGGTTGCGGGTATACTAGTGCTTGAGATCCAACCCGCCCTGGAGTAGGTTGTAGGGGGTTGTTAATTTTAGTTTGAGTAGGCATGGTAGGCGGCCTATAGGGCTTGTACTGCTGAGGTTCATATGCCTTCCTTTGGGCAGCAATCGGCGCTGGGGAAGGATTATGCGAAGGCATCACTGGTGGCATGCTGTTTGTCCTCGAAAAAGAGAACTGGGGATCTCTCTGTACCACAGACGGGGCACTGGGTGCTGCTGGCTTCGAAGGTAGTTGATTTCTTTCAGCAAAGTCTTCCATCGAAATCGAAGGCAGTGCTGGTTTAGGGGCGGGTTGGTTGGGATCTGCTTTCACTTGAAGTTCGGATATTTTGTTCGCAATCATCGAGACCTCGGCGGAAGGGGCTATAGCGTTCGGGTTCTTTTCTTGTTGAACGTTGTAGCCCTGTTCGCCCTTGCCGTCGTCAAGGGTCATCTCTCCTACCACCTTGTCGTCTTCCATAATCATAACCTTTGTTGGCGGCGTCGGTGGTGCGACTGGTGCATGGGTGGGGACGCCTCTGTCTTCGAACTTGGGTCTCTTCTCTAGCTCAGGTGGTGTTGAACTAGGGGTTGGAGGTGCATTGACAGCATATTGTACTTTATTGTTATTCGTCACTGGTATTGCGGGCTCCGGCTGTTGAGAAGAGTGAAGGGCTTTCGTAGACTTGATGTCGACAGGTTGGCTTCTGGTGATCTTAAGAGGGGCTGGAGATTCTGGTTTCAGTTCATCTATCGGCGACTCTGTTTCGTCTTGAACTTCTTCCACCGTTGGACTGAGGTCTTTCTCTTCTAGCGGCGAATCGAGGAGAATACAGACAGCCTCGATTTCTTGAGATATATCGTCCTGCAATTTTGTGATAGAGTCCTCTATACTGATCTCGACCGGCGAGTCGCACACTGCATTATCAACATTCTCCTTATCCTCCACTGGGACCTCTCTCTCTTGAACAATTGAGACTGGTTTCTCTTCAACCTTGTCGGACTTCCCTGCATCTTCTATTATCCTGGGCTGGAATGCAGCCTTTCTGTCGGCTCCAAAGTTCGATGTTCGCGCAGAGTTATCTCCAATGATCCACCCATTTCTTGTTCTTAACGTCCCCTTTGACCTTTGAATATCTCGGACACTGCCTCCAAACCTTCGAAATGTGGACGCGCTATCTGTCTGTACTCGAACAAGAGGCTCAGGTTTCGGCTCAGGGCTCGGGTTTCCCTTCGGTGCTTCACCAATTTGTTCAGCCAAGGTGAGAGACAGCCTTTTGGAGGGCAATTCAAAATTCGGGCGCGGACGTGGGGTTCGGTTTTGTTTTGCATCATTCATATACTTGTCTGATATTTGTTATCGTCAGCTAAGTTCCTCACGGGTAAATGTCGTTTTTCGACGTACCAAGCTGCTCTTTCGTCATGAAAGACGGGCGAACTCGATCCATCTTGAAGTCTTCCCAATCTTTTCCCAGTCCTTCCTAACTATGAGCCTAGCCACCCTCAGACCTGTTCTATCGCTGCCCTTTTATCTTGTTGGAAAAATATGGAAGGTGGCTTGATTGTAAAATCCGAGATGGCTATAGAATGTGGACAGCTCAAAGGTGGTTGGAATGAGAGAATTGAATTGAGATCGGCTTGTGATAACGAATGCCAGGAAAATCAGAAAATCCAGTTAAGAGATTAATGTCACTGCGGATACCAGGCGGGTACGAGGATTAGATATGGAATCCAGGTACCTTTAATATCTGTGTCTGTTGATATTGCGAGTAAGATGGCTGGTGTGGTCGGACCGGGTTTTGCGTTGCTGTAAGTAAACATTTGGCTTTTTTGGGTTGGTTGCCAGGACAGGCCTGGGATCTAGGGACGAAAGCGTAAGCCAACCTTCTTTAGCTCTAAGCGAACATTAGAAAATATTGAGCACTCCGACATTCTTCGCGTGCCGCCCGATTGCAATCACAAAAAGAAGGCTAAGTCAGGGGACAAATCGAGTTTATTCTCCGAGAAGATTGAATTTGGGGGTGTTCTACAAGGGGTTGGTTTATCCGATTGGTATCACAGACGAAAAATTAGGGGGCGACGTATACGCTACAATCGATCCGTTTATGAGAGTCAAGTCTCCTTCCACATATGTGTGGGATCCTTTTCGAGCTCTCACGGGTTGATAGCTGCAATTCGACATCTTGTGTATCCGAGACGCTCGTCAACGATGTTTCACGAAGAGGACCGGATTCCCTCAGGACGGTTGAGGTCATCACTGGTTCCTTGCGACTGAGATTTACCGCATCCGTCCTTTCACTTCGTGGGACAACGGTTGTTCCGCAGCCGCTAACTTCCAACTATGACCAAAACAACAACAGCGTATCCAATGCCCCGGAATATTTGCTCTGCTGGAACGGTGAAGCTTGGAGGTTCGACGGCCATGAGTTCAAATCAGATGAGAATGATGCACAGCTTATTTTCGAGAAGCTAAAATCGAGCAATGGCGAAATTCAAAATGTTTTGCAGAAAATTGAAGGGCCGTTTGCTCTGGTATTCTACGACATCACCAGAAGGAGGCTGTGGTTTGGACGGGATTGGTTGGGACGCCGATCCCTCCTGCTGAAACGCTCACCCTTAGCTATCACGATAAGCAGCATTGCTGATTCCGAGGTCGCTGGTGGGTGGGAGGAGGTAGAAGCCGACGGCTTTTACTACATCGATCTCGTCCAAGTTAGCACTCACTCCAAATCGAGTGAATTGGAGATGCTTGCAGTTCAAAAGATCCTTTTCATCCCTCAAGCGGACGCGGGTAACGGGAGAATGGACGACAATGTTATGAAATTGCCAATACCTGCTCTTTGTAAAGATATTCCTCCCGGAGATACTGTGGCATTAACGCCAGATTCTCTCTCCGTTAAGCATCTCTACAGTCTTCTTCATGATAGTCTCCGACTACGGATCCAAAATATTCCTTTGCACTCTGTGCCTCTAGTGCCGGATCACGTCGGGGTACTGCGACCTTCAAAGGTTGGGATTTTATTTTCAGGAGGCTTAGACTGCACGATGCTTGCAAGAATCGCACATGACATTCTCCCTATAGAAGAGCCGATTGAACTTCTAAATGTGGCGTTTGAGAATAGGCGAGTGCTTGACGCAGCAATAACCGAGAATAAGAAGTTAAAGAGATCTAAGAAGCACACAGCGGCTGAGGCCGGAGGAGGTGGGTTATCCTCTTCGGGACTGGATGCTAGTACAAGCGCTTTCGTCTCTGCAGCACAGGTTTATGACATTTGCCCGGACCGTCAGACCGGGCGAAGGTCTTGGGCGGAACTACAAGCTGTTTGCCCTGGTCGAGATTGGAGGTTCAAGGAGATTAATGTACCGTATGAAGAAGTTATCGAGCATAGGTCGAAGGTCATAGCTCTACTTCATCCCCACGACACAGAGATGGACCTTTCAATTGGACTAGCGTTCTACTTTGCCTCTCGACCTCTAGAAATAGATTCTCCACGGATTCTCTTGTCGGGTCTAGGGGCGGATGAACTATTCGGCGGCTACGCTCGCCATGGGACTGCATTTGCCCGAGCTGGGTATTCCGGCCTCATCGACGAACTTGAATTAGACCTCAACCGCCTTGGAAAGAGAAACCTTGGCCGCGATGACCGAATTATTGCGAACTGGGGAAGGGAAGCTAGGTTCCCGTTCCTAGATGAGCGGCTTCTCCAGGAGGTTATATCGTGGCCGGTGCACGAAAAGTGTGGGTTCGGTGCTATACAATCCGGAGGAGATTGGGATTTGCTCGACAATGAGAAGAAAGTTTTGAGGTTACTAGCTTGGAGATTGAACATGAAAGGTGTCGCTGCGGAGAAGAAAAGAGCGGTAAGGTGGTATATAATTCTTTTGCTTTGAATTATAGTTCTAATGAAGTTGATTCCTAGATACAATTTGGTGCAAGGACAGCAAAGATGGAAGCAACTAAAGGAGGGAAGATGAAAGGAACTCAAAAAATTGCTGCATAGGCTGTATGGTACCTCTTTAAAGCTTAGAGCAGCTAATACAGCCGGCGGTGTCGGGCCGAGGTCAGTGATGTTATTTCCTCTGCACTCATGTTGATTCTATATTATTCTGTGGTCCCAGTGATGAGGCAGTCTACGCTCTGAACAGCGAGACTACCATTTCAGATACTGCTGATGTTTCTTTTATGCAAGGCATCCATCTTGTTCCTTGAGGAAACTTTCCTGGGGGCGCTTCGGAAACACTAGATCCCGGTCTAGGCGTTTCGCGGGATATCACCAGGAGGCAAAGTTGAGAGGACAAGTTTGAGAAAGCATATGAGTTCACTTTGATGCAAGTAAGGCAATTCTGAGGGACGTATCTTGATAAGATCTAATAGTACCACTATTTAGCGGTATGGTCGTTGGATTTACTGACTCGATCTGTTAGTAGAAGCTGCAGAGGGTTGATTGCTTCGTGACGATTGACCTTTCCCCAGATGCACGACTGAAGAGAGAGGAAACCTTGTATAGAGTTTGGAAGGCAAATGGTATGGACGCCGATTTATTAATACAGGACCTAAGATGTTTAGACGACGGCGTCCGGCTGTCATCGGCTGAACTCGCATACGATTTCAACGTTATGGTGGGATAATCGTGAGACTGTAGCCCGATGCTGGAGCTCCAGGCGGCTTGGAAGTTTGTGTTGTGTAGCCTGATGTGATATTTTAAGCTTCTGCCATGAGGCCTGCAGAACATAGGCAATTAAGCGAGGTGTGCCTACTTGTGGTCGTCGATGCTTGTCCGACGCTAGGGTGATGCTATTCTCACAATTGGCCAGGTTCCGGACCCAAAATGCAGCCGATTTGCAGGCAGGGGCGGCACAGATGACCTGGTCGAAAGGGAGAGCAACCTGGCACAGAAATCCTGTTTATAGATCAACCATGCATATATATGCATATCCCCAAGCGCCGAAATGGACCGACACCCACGATCTTGGAATGCTGCTGAGCTAAGCTGGGTGGGCTCCACAATTTAGTATCCATCTAGATACCTCGATCGGGTTAGAAGTGATTTGTTAATTTTATTATTCTCTGGATATGGGCGAGATTTAACTGGGTCGGCTCGTATTACTCGATATGCGAAAGAAAACCAGTTTATGAAGTATGCCAATGCTGCACCTGTATCGGTGGCCCCTGTCAACACGCGATATTTTTTTCGGCCATGGTTCGCATGTAGAATCCTTGAGGGACAAAAATTTTCAAGGGGAAAGAAAATGGACAGATGGGAAGCTCAAGCCCGTTTCTGGATAACCACCGAGCAGGTTTGTGCCCCCGAAATGCAGAGGGATTCCACGATCCCCAATTTTTACGGTGGATAAATTTACTGTTTGAGCTGCACAATGCAGTTCATTCCGTCACAATCACGTTTTATATTGGGTCATGAACGCTTCCCAGCTCTCTCCTTTCTCATGAAACCTCCTGCATCAGATTGTTTTTTATTTCCTCTCCTTGAGCTCCACCTTCCAAGCCCTGCGTCGCTACATTTCTATCTCTCAATCGTGCCTTTGAACTTTGTTCGAATTTCTTTCTTCTATTCTTCCTGTTCGTCTCTTTTCAGCGGTCGTTACCCTCGCATTTTCACGCCTGTGAATTACGTATTCAATCTCTCCTTGATTGCAATTGCATCTACGTTTTTGCCACAGATATAAGTCACAAGTGCAGGTGCGCTCTGTATATATTAAAAAAAAAAAGTGTGAGCCTCGGCGTTTACCTTTTTCCCTACA
>LDUD01000027.1:1070291-1111793 GCA_012184295.1 Dactylella cylindrospora
ACAGGGCGGCACTTATTGTTCAGAGTGTCTACGAGAGGCTGCTCGACTACAAGCCCGAACGGTACACTGACCTCAAACAGCGATTGGATGCTGTTACCGCCTCTCTAAGGGCATTGGAGATTGCACGAAAAGCTGCAGAAGAATCTGGCTACCAACCGGGTAGAAGGAAAAGAACATGGAGGGATAATGAATACCTCCCGGCCAGCTTGCAATCCCCGGAGGCACAAAGCAAGGCTCTAATTAAAGTTCTCTCTAGAGAGGATGATTTGCTGAACATACAGTCACCTAGGGGCCTCCTCCTTAGTGGGAACGTAGGATGTGGCAAGTCGATGCTAGCAGATTTACTTGCATCCTCTTTACCGTACGCAAACAAGCAAAGAGTTCACTTTGACACATTCATGCTATCAATATATGCAAAGCTCGAGGACCACAGACGCAGGTCCGATATGCATGATACCTACTCTATTTTGCACGTCGCTAGAGAGCTTGTGGATACATCAACAATCCTCTTCCTGGATGAGTTCCAGATGCCTGACAAAGCAAGTGGGAAGATATTGAAAAGTTTGTTTTGTAACTTCTTTCAGCTAGGCGGTGTCCTCATTGCTACCTCAAACCGTCTGCCAGAGACTTTGGTAGCGGCGGAATGGAGAAGGGAAGAATTTGGAATTTTTGAGGAGGTTTTGAAGAGCAGGTGTGAGATCTGGGATATGAACAGCAATGTCGACTGGAGACGTCGGGGAGAAGCTGGTCGAATTGTGGCTGTCCCCGCTATGAATGATGAGAAGAAGGTGGTTGAGGTGCCAAATTTTTACTTTCTTAAGGGTGGAGATCTTGAAGCTGCATGGGATGAAGCTATCGAGAAGGCCTCCACTGGCATAGAGCAGCATTGGCAACCTAGAAGTGTAACAGTTTACGGCCGGGAGGTTCATTTGAACCGGACCCGTAACGATGCCGTATATTTCGACTTTGACGAGATATGCACCCAAGTGAGTTTTGACATAGTCTTTTCTGTATTCCTAATATATGGTTGCTAATACGCCAACAGCTTTTGGGTGCAGCTGACTACATTACCATTGCCTCGACCTATCCGACGGTGATTGTCGATAACGTTCCGATACTAACTTCAAAATCGCATCGCCACGAAGCTAAAAGGTTTATAACACTCTTGGACGCAATCTACGAGTGCCGCTGCAAGCTTCTGGTTCGTGCCGAGGTCCCAATAGAAGACTTGTTCTTTCCGGATGCTATAGAAAAAACCTCGCCAGATGAGGGTGATTCGATTCATTCAGAGACTTTTGCAGAAGCCCACCAAGATCTCACCGTGCCATTCCGTCCAAATGTATCTCTATACGAGCAAATTTTACCAGACCGCGATGACCCGGTCCCGTGGAAACGCAGAAATTACAGCGTAGCCGACCAAGATTCCGACTTTACCGGGAAAGTCGACTTTATGACTGTTGGGAAGTACACCGGAGAGGATGAAAAGTTTAGCTTTAAAAGAGCCGTTTCCCGGGTTTGGGAGGTATGCGGTGAGAAATGGTGGGAAGATCTTAGCCATTCTCACCGCGATGAGGCCACGAGCAGGGTTTCTCACTCACCTTTACCAAAATCGCTGCGCCGCTGGGAAAAGCATTCTACGGGCGACCTATCTGGCAACAACTACCACGTTCCAGCCGTTGACGAGAAAGATGACAGTCCACTTCGCCCTGATGCTCCTAAGTTCATGCCCACGCACATATGGGGTGTCATCGATAATTGGGGGAAACGCGCTGGAAGATGGGGTTTAGGTGTAAATGCCTATAAAGACGGCAGCACGCGAGATAAGGACTCGGAGTCGAAAAGCGGGAAATGAGGATCTTTATATACAGGAAATTTTTCTTTGGCTGGTGCGAGATCTTTATGAACAGGCCAGATTGAGAGTCTTTATTCTCGTGAAATATCGCATTTCACTATCGTCGACACAAATATTCTCGACGCCGTGGTTACTCAATACCCCGCTATGCATGGGAAGGATATACCTCGAATCCACCTAAAAACGCCCATATGAGAGAGCAAGCTTCAATCGCCAGATTGCATTTCCTAAAGTTTTCACGCCATGTTTCCACACTTTGATATATAAGTCAAAGCGGGAGATCTTCCTACGAGAAAGTTGATCTTTCCCTTCTATCATTCCCACACGGTCGATCCAACGTGTCTCGCCATTTTCAACCAACTCGCCTCGCACATTGTAAGACACTATACGATCGCTGCGAAATGAGAATCGTTCTCACTATCCTCTTGGGACTGCAGTGCTTTGTCACTCGAGCAAACCCCGTGAACAATGAACCTCGATCGGTAGATTTATTAACCTGGCTGGAAAACTCGGACTGGTCTAGGCCCTCGATAAAAGACTCTGAGCTCGGAAATAATTTCAGGTCTTACAAAGGGGGAGATGGCGATGCCGATTTTGGTGATACTAGCCAGATTGGAGCAGCTATAGACGCAGCTATCAAGACAAAAGTTAATACCATTTCCCCACGCGATGAGGAAACCACGAGTATGGATGAGGACTCTACCGAGACAACAATACCTCCTAAAGCTAGCTCGCTTGGAGCTGAAATAATTTTGGGCTTTCGGCATACCAAAAGAGCCCTATCGGACTACCTAGCGGGGTATGGTGAAACTATCGAGCAGGGAACGCAAAGGTTCCTAAACCGAATTTCTCAGATATCCGCAGGAGCCCTCGATGTCGACAATATATACAACAGCATCCTAGACGATAGCAAACTAGCTTTAGGCAACAACCCCAAGCTGAAGAAGCGCGATCAAGGTAGCACTTCAGAGAAGCTTAATAAGCGGCAAGACCGAACTCAAATCCTTGACGTTTTCGCAAATTTCAACCTGGGTCAAGAAATAGAAGCCCAGTTAACGGCACTATTAAACACGCAAACAATATCAAACAGCCTACCGGATATTGGCATGGGAGCCTACTTTTACGCAAAGTTTATATCTGATAGGGTACCCACCTGTGCAAAGGTTCAGTTCACTGCCTGGGCAAATTCTACGTCGCAAATATCCAGTACTATAAACGCACCGACGAAAGATTCGAATGGTGCGGACGTGGTAGTGGAAGAGCAACTGAACGATCCGACAACTGTGGAGAAGAGACAAACATCGAGTACGAACGGTCTCGATGCAGCGGCGAGTGATGTCACAAATGCCATCCAGCAATTGTTTATAGATATGGACGAAATGGCAAACACGGTTGCAAAGAAGGTCAAACTGGCGAATCCCAACTGGCCTGGAATGAACCCTAGCGCTGATTTCGCATACCACGCCTATCTCGTCGGACTTATAGCTGACAAGGTCAGAGATATGCTTCAGGCCAACATGACTGGCCTGAATAATGGCGTTCTAACGAAGGAGGTTAATGCGGCTGTTAGCGACATATCCACCACTGATAATGGAGCAAATTCCATCAATATTGTCGGTGCCGATAATCCAAGCAATCCATATGACCTTGACCCATCACAGGCCGCCTCCATATTGGAAGTCTATACTTCTCGAATCACAGCCATAAACTCACTCGTCTCGACCACCACCACCGAATTAACCACCACCACCACATCCTCATCCGTCACCACTTCCACCTCGTCCATTTCCACCACCATCACGAGCACAACGACTTCCTTATCGACCACAACAAGCTTATCGACAACAACAAGCTTATCAACAAGCCTATCGACAACAACTAGCTTATCGACATCAACAAGTCTATCGACGAGCCTATCAACAACCAGCTCAACGATAATATCAACTTCAATATCAACTTCATCTTCAACAGCAACTTTAGTCGTGAGACAATTGGAAGCTGAGCCGACGGCTATGGCTGGTGAAATCTATTTGGGTTGAGCATTTAGTGTTGTGTTTTCCTCGGGTGGGGTTTAATCTCCGTATTGTTGCCGCTATTCGAGGCGGAAGGCTAGACATGTGCTCTAGTTTGTGGCATTTGTTGTAATTAGGGAGGCGAATTGATGAGTGAGATCCCAATTGAAAAAAAATGGGAGAATAGCGACGCTTGTGTGTACTCGCGAAGTGGAAAAACATTCAAAGAACCGGAAGTGGCGAGATTTCCCATATCTTTGGGACAAGATTCTAGTTTTTAATTAGTTTGTCAGCCTCATATAACATATCCATTGATTTTTTGCAGTACAAACCGTATATGTGTGTTCAATAAAAAGATATTTCTATTATACCGAGCTTGAGGGCTTCCCAGATACCACAAGGAAGGTGACTGGGCCTAGCTTGAGGGCTAGTTATTAATAATAGCTATGGATGAATATTAGAACAACTTACTTTAGAACGCAATATAATGTATCGTGTTGGATGAAATCCAAAGTCGGATCTCGGAGAGATAGTACAGGAGGCAGCTTCTTAGCGAGCACAGGGAAAACCACGAGAAGGTGAGCTGCTTCTTTCCCCGAACAGGAGGATGCAGGGATACAGGAAGGGAAGATAATAGCGGTATGGTAGGGTGATAAAATATCGATGCGAACATGAAGACGATATTGGACCAAAATACGCTTGGGGTTTTGGTATAATGGTTTAACATGAGCAGGTGGGTTGGACATGAAACTATCAAACATGATGTTAGTATATGGTGTAAAAGATATACAAGGTGACTTACTAATTTGACATTTCGTGTTCAGGCTGTTCCCAAAAGAGAATTAGGACTTAGAACACGACATAACAAGCGGAAAATAAGGCCTAAGGATAGAGCCTGAGGGGTGAGGGGATCGATGCGACAGGATATAGGAAGAGGGTACATGCATAATAATTAAAAACAGGAAATAAGATGTGATTGAAAACAGGATACAGGGAGAGAATACATGCATAGTAGTTGGAAACAGGATATAACAAGAGAGTACATGCATAGTAGTTGGAAACAGGAAATAAGGAGTAACTGAAAACAGGATATAAGGAGAGAGTACATGCATAACAATTGAAGATTGGATATGGGGAGACCGAGAGAGTACATGCATAGTGGTTAAAAGCAGGAAATAAAGAGATCTGGAGAGAGTACATGCATAACAATTAAAGACAAGATATAGGGGGAGAGTACATGCGTAGTGGTTAAGGACAGGAAATGAGGAGCAATTGAAAACAGGGTATTCGGAGAAGACAGGATTCTTCGGGCGATAGGATACAGGATTGGCAGGACGCTTAGTATAACAGGATATCTGAGGTAACAGGATACGGGGAACAGGATATTTGGAAGTAGAAAGGTTGAGGATAAGATACTTGCAACAGGATATATTATGTGAGGAACAGGGTATCTTATATCTGGGGTGACAGGATATTCGAAACCAGCAAGAACGTTAGGTATTTGGGATGACAGGATATTCCATCTGAGTAGAATATTTAGAGGCATGATATTAGAGGGCCGATTGAGGCTAGAACAGGATCTTGAGGGTAGAATCTGAAGGGAGGAGAGAATGTTAGGGGAAACAAAGTGCGATCAAGACAGGATGGTGATGGTAATTGGTTAAGAAGAAAAAAGGATCAGAGTATACATAAGTAAGTACCTGAATGGAAATTTATATATTGGTGAATTTTAAGGAGCTTTGAGATGCAATATATATCAATAATGAAGGCATTTTGGAGACTCGAAAATACAACATCCACAACACTCGCCTTCCGTACCTTGGTGATCACGAGCTTGTATCTTCCACTCTAGCTAGGCCCGAGAGTCTGGGGTTAGAATGTTTAAAATGAAGTCTGTTGGCTATCTATACCCTAGTGAAAGAGTTAGAAGCGGAGTCGAAAGGCCCTTCGAGACTAAATCTTGATAGCATTATAACCTTCGAGCAGCGCTGGCTTCGAGTATACTAGTCAGATTGTATAAATTTAATAGAGCCAGATTCCCACAAAACCGGTATATATACAAACACTTAAAGCATTGGAAAAGACCATTATTTCTTATTGTCTTCAGCTCATGCGACCTGTTATTATCCATTATATTTTTGTGAGCCACAATTGCATTGGCAGGCCCTCCTTATTTACTACAATATGCTGAATTGAGTTATTGACTCTATATTTGATGTAGAGAAATACCAAGACCTGCCGTGATCCAAATACGTAAAACCTTTGATCCGGTTCTAGCTGGGTAGCCCTTAGGCACCATAGATATTCTTATATAATTGAAATAAACTCATAAAATACAGACTGGCGGCGCCGATGTGATATCAATAAAGGGTAATCTTCCCTTAAGAAACAAGCTAGCAAGTGTACCACCCTCCTTTTGGCCATAAGAAAGGAAAGGACGCTAGTAAACGACCGAGTATAATTACAAGGTAATATTGTTACACTCACAAAAGAAATTCGTAGCCAAAAAAGACAATATACATAACTAATGATTCACTACTCTCAAACTTCTCCTCGGCTGAAGCAGCATTCCCCAGAACGTCGGTTCAACACCCTCCATCAAATCCTCTTTACTTGCGACAGCGTTCCCGGGGTAACGGTATCCACCGCTCGCGATCGAGGTAGGCCGTCCGCTCGGATCAACGAGGGCTTGATGGACCTGCTGTTCTTCATATTCGCGACGCAGCTCCCTAACCCTTCGCTTGTAAAACAGGAAAAGCAGGAATAGTAAAATACCAACTACTAGGGCTATTCCACCAATTGTTGAACCAATGATTACACCTGTTGACACGCCTTGCTTATCATCGCCGTCACCTCCGCTGTTATCAGGAGGACTAGTACTGACGGCCGTGCTAGTAACAACCGTAGTAAAAGTTCCCTCAGCATTCGTAACAGTCGAAGGAACCAAAACCTGGGTCGTCTGCGGTTCACCGGCGCTGTAAGTATAATCCGGATTATGCCCTGTAAGCGGTGAATCTGGAACCGGCGTCCGTTCCGGTGCGGTTACCGTTGCACCACCTGTACTTTCACCGCCCACTGCCGAGACCACAAGGGCAGGAACTCCGTAAAGAGAGTCTTCATCGAGAGGGAGGAGGTTGGTAGAGTCGCTGCCGGTGCCTGGACCACCGCGGAAGGAGGTTTGCCATTCGAGGGTTGAAGCGTCAAAGACGTAAATGCCGGTGTCGCAGCTCTGTGGGATGTTAGATGGGATAGATGGGGTGGGTTATAGGGAAAGGGAAATGCTTACTAGATCTTGTCCGACGTACCCACCAACAACTAGTATCTGTCCACGATATGCGTGGCAAGTATGTCCTGCTCGAGCGGGTGGGTTTGACTGGCCCTTTGTATCCACTTCGATCCAGGTGAACGCAGGGATTGTTAGGATCCATAAGTCATCGTATTGTATCTGTTCTCCAGCCGGCTGAAGATTTTGTCCGCCGTACATGTACACATTGTGAGAGGAATTATCGGGAGCGGAGAACACAACGGCACAGGCGTTCACCCTAATCTTGGGTGTTTCGCCTGAGGTTGCTTGCTTTGTCCTGTATCGTATACCTTTGTTAAGAAACGCGATTCAGTTCTAAAGGGGAATGAGTGAATAGGGACTTACCATCGATTGTTCTTTATATCAAAGACGTCAATAATATTCAACTGTGAGAAGGTAATATTATTCCCACCCCCAAGAGCCAACAGTATCCCCTCCTCGCCCCAAGGAATATAGGTCAACACTCCATCCGCCCTTTCTGGAAAACTAGCCCCTTCCTCGGTATGGTTCCTCCAAGTCCCGCTATCCATATCGTATTCAACCATGCTGGTAAGATACAGCCTCGGAATACTTTGACTCCATCCTTTCGTCGTATAACCATCCAAATGTCCACCAAAGTAATATCCAACTCTTTTATTAGGAACCGAGACCCCGGCTCCCTCGGCCGATCTTTCAATTTTTCCATCGCCACCTTCGATGGTTGTGTCGGGTACAGACCATTCCCCGTCGCTTATTGAGTATTTCCATAGTTGAAATTCATCGGGTTCAGCGGGCGGTGTATCCGAATACTGACCGCCGTAGAGGTAGAGGTCGGAAAAGTCGTTCCAAAGATAACCAAGGGCGACTGCGGGCGGGCCATCGGGCTTTGGGAGGCCTTCTAGAGGTGCAGAGGCGATGTCAAAGTCTTTTGAAAGGTCGATTTTTAGAAGATCATTATCTGTGTTTATTGTTAATATGAAAGTGATATTGCGATCGGTTTAAACTTCTGGGAAGTGTGGTATTTTACTTACTCCATGTGTTATCCTGCTGTAATGACGACCCTCTAGATCTTCCGCCGTAGATATATAATGTGTTACCGACAACAGCAGCTGAGGCTGTTAGCTTCTTGTCTATATGTAAAGAGAAGGTAGGACGGCTGGGGTTTACCTTGGTGTGCCCATCTTAAACATACATCTGTTGTTGATATTTCTTGCCTCTTCTCTACAGCGTATCCGAAAGAACATCCAACTAGTGCTAGGTAGGCGAAAAGGCGCTTCATCTCGTGAGAAAGTCGTTCATGTGGCCAGCGCGCCTCAGGCTTGTTTGATATTTGTTTTATTGAATTTATGGGCGTTTATAGATAAATTTAAAATGTTACTCATGTGGTGCTACGTCTCACTCAGATAGATTGGGAAGCCAATGGCTATTATATTCTCTTATGAGGGCCCTATTCATCCATCCATCACCCATCCACAGCTATAATACAATCGCGATTTTCATAGATGGGCAAATTGACTTGACAGGTCCATATCTCACAGGATGGCGGGATAGTTATTATCCAGGAATCCCATATTCCAGAAGAGCATTTCGACCCACCCTATCGTGCATTATTCTATTGTACTAGTCTTTGCCTCCCAGGCCAAGAGAGTAATCATCATTACTTAAATCCCAAAAACAGCTTTAAAGGACTGGCACCTAAGTGCGGAGAGCAAAGGTGGGCAAAACCTGAAAATACGAAAAGGGATGTTGTCAAGATGTCGTAAGGTAGAAGGTAGGGTCGCAGAAAGATTGACGTCAAGCAGAACAGGGATTGATGGCTAGCGAATGCATCGATTGGTTGGTGTGTTGTCGAGATGGGCGGGCTTGCAGGGATCTTCAACAGGTCGAGAAGCATCAAAGATCAATCCATGCATAAGCCGCATGAACGAAGCCACACTTGTGGCGAGTCGGTTTAGTCCGTTACTATAGTTGGTAGCGGCAATTCCCAGTACGAGAAACCAAGAACAAGGTACTTTTGGATAGAAAGATAACTCGCCGAAATTCCAGGACTCTATGCGGGAGGAAGGAAACCGCCATACAGTACGGCCTGGGTTACCTGATAGCCTAGGAAAAAGCGAAGAGCCGGTATACTCCAAAATGCCGACCCGAGGCTTTGTGGCTGAGATTTTGCTTCTTCACTCGAGCTCTTTGGATTGACCGCAGAGGCCGCCTCAACTAGAGCCGCTCCCATGACTATGTACCACATTGGTAGTCCGCTGCTGAGCCTCGTTATAATCTGCACGTGGTAATTCGTAATGGCAAGTGTGGCTAATAGAAGCTGTGGCACTGTGAGTCGAAATAGAAGGTCTCTATTTGATTGTTTTAGGTCCAGAGAGTAGAGTCTACTGACTGTAGGTGTCAGAATAGCAACGACATCAAAGGATGTCTTGAGTAAAACGAATAGCATTGGAGCTGCAAGGAGGAATAGTGGTATGTTTCCTGGAGTCCAATATCGCATGAAACCGACCCCCCTTTTGAAGGAGGTTAGCAAGTAGTAATGAGTGGTACGGCAAATTTATTGCATCTCTTACCAATATTGCTTTTGTACGAAGCTGTATATTGACGGAAGTCGATCCGAGCACCATTCGCGGCTCGCTTCAAGGCCGCAGAACTCAATCCATCCTTGGTATTGCCTCCAAATGGATGGTGCCCCAACAAGCACGCCGGCAAAGCCACTGGCAACTAGAGATCTAATATTTGCTAAGGGATTTTTTCCCGACGATAGTCTCCATATTGACTGCGACAACTCGAAAAGGAACAGTACCCCATTCATAATCCCATTAGCGCGGAAAAGGCAGGAAACTCCAAATAGAGCTCCGGATAAAAGGAAAAGGATATCATTTAGAACTCCGTGTCGGCCATCCTCTGCTGTGTTTTTGATAGCATAGGTGTAAAGGAGATATCCTAGGAAGGATAGTGCGGAGAAGACCGATTCATTGTAAGGGGCAGTCAGGAATACCCCAGCAGGAGAGAGAATATGCAAAGCTGCTGCAAGGAAAGCAACATTATTCCCTACTTCCCGTGTCGAACTAGGTGCCTCCTTTGGCTGGATTGTTCCAAATAGGGCTAAGGTCAGATGGTATAGAAGAATCGCAGATAATAAATGTGACAGACAAGAAAGTATCGTCAGAGCGAGAATTTGAGCAGATGGATTCAATTCAACGTCTGCAATCGTCTTCAAGACCCATTGCAAAGCTGGATAATTTGTTAACAAAATACGGCAAAGCCATCTTTACCTCTATGTAACGAAATTACCTTGTAAAATATATGATTGGCCGATTCCAAATGCCCATTCTTGCTCCCAAATATGACCACGGCTTGCTATGCCTGCAAAGTAAATTGCATCCCACCTTGTGAGGGCAGTTACCAGCCGTTCACTTAATTCCGTCACGTGATCTGAAAGTGTTGGCGGACTTGATTCGGATTGACTAACGAACACAGAGCTCCCGTATTCGGTGACATGAGTGCTGCTGGTATCATATCCCAGCGGGGAGAACTCAGGGAACAAATAGGTGGATCCCAGGGCGAGTGACAGGATGACTAAGGTCCGAACCGCATAGAGTGTGAAGACTGACTTGACTGGGTTCTCGAGGGGTGCAGATAAGATATCCATCCTTATTAATGTTCCGAGCTCTCCGTCAGACTCGGTGATGGCTTACAATCGACTGAGACCGACTGTTAAGCGAGTGCTCAGGCGCCGACCCCGACACACCCAACAGAAGCGAATGAGAGAAAAGGCTGGGAGAAGAGATATAAAGATTATTGATCAATTCCGAGGAGGACGTGTCCTTCTTATATTCCAGTCATGCCATTGCCCTCGGCGTATGTAAGCAGCCGATGTCCGTGATGTGCGATAACGTCGAAAGCGAACAAGGGTGACAGGAGAAGGGTTTTCCGCTTTCGTTTTCGAAGTAAGAATTGCAGTGGGAGATATTATTTGATTACTTCAGCCAGGCCAGCTGCTCACAATTTTGTGCTAGTTTTTGCTGCTTGGCATCTCAACACAGGTTTAGTTGTTGCATCTTGCATCCAACCAACATGCAAAACGGGTTGGTGTGGCCTGACCCCGTCCAACCCTCCGCCAAAATGCACCGTCAGCAACAGCCATTCCTCCCGAGACTAACCCATCGACGCCATTAAATCAGGACACCCTCCACCAAATAGACCCTGTTAGTCATCAACCGAGGCCCATGGCTTCCTGCGTACATACGCTTTGTCCGCGGAATATAGCCAAACACTTTAGGCTACGTAGTTGACGGTGTTGTGGAACACAATTGCTAAATTGTTCGTGGGAATATTGCGCCGAGCCTTAGCGAAAATCCACCGCTAGAACACTTCGTCTCGTACTTAGCCTTTATTTTGCTATCGGTCCTGCCGAACATTCAGTACTATGCCCCAACACTGAGAGAGAATAACAAAATCCGAATCTCTAGTTGAACTGGTGAAGACTCCAGTAAAATTGAACGGTTTTCGATCGCGCAATCTCGATTTCCATGGCAGAAACCTGGGGTAAGTCACATTACTATCGGCTGGACCGAGGGCTAAGCCGAGACTATCTGTGTAGGTTTCATGGTCCTTGAAAGAGCGGTGCGCCAGTGGAAAGAGTTCATGGAGGGAGTGCAAACTCTCCTTGACGGAGAAGTTCGGTTTAGCGAATTCGGTTTAAAGCAAACCCCATTTGAGGTTGGGTTGGACAAGGATGTGTGCTCGACGGCCGACCGTTTACTGATAGTCGGGTTCGTTTCCACGTCGGAGCGAAACTCGACTTCAACGCCGTCCCATGCATCCCAACACCCACATGCGGCCCATGTATGCACGTTCGCTAACAGCAGACCTTTTACGTACATGAGAGAAAACTTTGATACCATCAGGATGGACGGAATCTTTTTTGATCAAAGATATCTTGCAGGTGCAGGATTAAGATTTTATTACTTAAGGACCGATTTGGCCTCCCAAAGTCCGTCTTGGTCTGCTAGTATCACCATCAGCCTCATACAGCAATACATATAAAGTATATTCTCTCACCTTTACTTTATTACTTCCTTATATATATTCCATAATTATATATCACCTGCCTTGAACCTTATCTGGACTTCAAACGAATTATTTCTTGCTTCTGCATAGAAGATATTCCAGATATAATATACAATTATAACTACGACTGTTAATATTCGATTACCCTATCAATAAAGGAGGCTCACAAGCCCAAACCAAAAATCCAAAATGTCCCCCTTTCATGGATCCCAGCCACCGCTGGACAAAGAATCACCCGCCAGTTCTTCTAGTAGCGATCTCGACATTGGTGCACAGATGGACAAGAACATTGGTGACGTCGAAAAGCAAAAGGAAGAACAGGTTGTCGCCTCAGCCCTCGATTGGGATGGTCCAGGTGATCCTCTCAACCCAAGGAACTGGCCTACAGGTCAAAGAATCTTTCAGGTTCTCCCGCCAGCCTTCTTCAGCTTTGTCGTGTAAGTCTAAAAATTCCAGCAATGCATTAGCGTTAAATCCTAACATAAATCTTCAAAGTACACTCGCCGCTCCCATCTACGCCACAGCGACCCAGCAGATCCAAGACGAATTCAATGTTGGACAAACCGCAGCAATTCTTCCTCTCTTTACTCTGACCATCGGCCTTGGTATTGGCCCTCTCTTCGCCGCTCCCTTGAGTGAAATGTTCGGCCGAAAGCACGTTTACATCTGGACCTTTCTGATATTTTTAATCTTCACCATGGCTGCTGGGTTGGCCCCGAACTTTGTTGCGCTCTGCATTTTCCGCCTGTTGGCCGGCTGTGCAGGTGGCCCTGCCTTGGCCATCGGTGCCGGCACAATTTCCGACATCTGGGATACTTCCAAAGATGGCGGTCCCGCTGCTCTTCTCTTCATTATTGTAAGTTTCTTACAAAGAAATTTCATTTGGGGTGTTTACTAACAGGCATCAAGATGCCTTTCTTGGGTACCTCTCTCGCCCCAGTCTTCGGTGGCCTCATCGCTCATGGAAGGACTTGGAGGTGGACCATGTGGCTTAACCTCATCATCGGTGGTGCCGTTTGGGTTGGCTGTGTTCCTTTCATGAAGGAATCCTTCAAGCCGGAACTTCTCAGAAAGCGAGCGGTTAAGGAAGGCCGTGAACTTCCACCAAAACCAGACGTCTCCTTCCACCGATTCCTCATGATGAACCTCATCCGACCGCTTCATATGCTTACCACCGAACCTATTGTCCTGGCTATTTCCCTCTACACCTCCTTCGCATTCGGTGTCCTTTTCCTCTTCTTCCCGGCCCTTGCATGGTCTTTTGGTACCCAGTATCACTTCGATAGAAGGGAGAGCGGTTTGATTTTCATTTCCAATATCGTCGGTATCTTGATTGGCGCCATAGCCTTTATCCTCATCGACGCCAAGATTTATAAGCCAAGACAGATGGCGGAAGCCGCAAAGGGTGGAAGAGCTCCAGTTGAATTGCGCTTGGTTGGTGCCATGGTTGGCAGTGTCGGTTTGCCGATTTCCCTATTCGTTTTCGCCTGGACCTGTAGGGCTTCGATCCACTGGATTGTCCCGGTCATCTTTATCGCTCCTTTCGGTTTTGGAATGATTCTTATCTTCAGTAAGTTTTTTTCTCATACTGCATTCCCGCAAGCGAATAATATACTAATCGTTCTTCCTCCCTGCAGTTTCTTGCACTACATACATGGTTGACACCTACCAGTACAAGACCTCCGCTAGCGCCCTTGCCGCAAATGGTGTGCTCAGATACCTCTTCGGTTCCGTCTTCCCACTCTTCGCTCTTCAAATGTACAAGGCACTCGAAATCGGTCTCGCAACCTCGGTTCTTGGTATCATTTCTGTCATCCTCATGGCGGTTCCATTCGTCTTCTTCCACTTCGGCAAGCAGTTCCGCTTGAGATCTGCCTATGATACTCTCAGGAATTAGACAACTGATCTAAATCCGCTTGGCAATCCACTATCTTGCCACGCTACTTTTCCTATCGCCCGAAAATGGTTGCACATGCATTTGCATCTTAATGATCCCAGACCACTGGGTTGAATTTTGTTAAATCATCTTTTTTTTTCGGCTAATTATCTCTGCTATTTTGGTGTTGACATAGAAAGGTGGACTGGCGCATATTATATTTTTGGTTTTCATTAACTGCATTTTATCACATAATACGCTTTGTAATTAACGATACCAGTACATAACTGGGGCACTGCATTTGGAGCATTGGGTGGCAATTCAGGTTTCCGCACTGTTCAGGTTTGATTTGTACGATAGCTCCAAATACGACGTGAATGAAAAATACCCTTAACTATACTTGCGATGGTTCCTTAATCCACTAAAGCGAGGTGTGTGGCATGACTGATCTGGTTAAAATAATAATTAGAATGCCGCAGACATGGCCATGCAAGAATTAACTAGTTTTTGACAGATTTTGTATTGAAAGGGAAGGACAAAAAGGTGGGCTGGGTCGTATACAATACGGCTATATGATATGTATTCCGAAGGTTGAAGCGTTTGGTGCACCGTGCACTTCTCGAAGCCAGCAGGCAGTACTTGCTGGTTAGTTCTGACACCGGGTGGCTGCTTAAAAACCTCAAGCCAGGCGCCACACAACTGCGACAAGGGGAAAAAAATCGCTTGGCCTTGCTCCCCTTTCATTATTCGCGACGGGTTATTGGAATGCCGACATGTCCAATTCTTCCTTCAAAACACGAAAAATCTCTTTCAATCCGGCTGATACAGCAAATGATGACCAATAGCAATATATATTGAGACAATCGGTTCCTCGGTTTTGTGAATTCTCAAAGTCTGGTAAATGCCTCGCAAGCACGTTTTCTTGTTGATAAGAAGGGATATTGGATTGAGCTAACCTGCTGTTGTCACGGCATGGTAATATAGAACTGAGAACACCGGGATTTAATCACCTTTTGCCGTTGCATGGTCAGCGTTAAATGCTAGGACCTTGACATTAATGTCTAGACTTGAAAACTATCCTCGCGCGTCCCAACATGCTACTCGCCAACGGATACTCGGCTTAGGAATAACAACTCCTTCTAGGTTAGATGTCTACTAAGGTATAGGTTTAACAATACAGACGAGTTGTTATTTGGCAAGTGGGTTGCAATAAAATATTGGGCATAAGAACAGAATCAACAGGAAATCAGGTATTCATCGGGTCAAAAGAGATTGAACCTTCCAACCAGCGAGGTAAGTCGAATAATATAGCCACATACTTGCACGTATACCCCTAGCCTGCCTCTTACTTGATTAGGAATTCTAAGATCCCAGAATTCCGTACCAAGACTTCAATTAGCCGTCGACACCTGGACGTTGCCTTCCTACCCTCCTATCCCGCCATCTTTCAAGAAAGTCTCCTGCATGGGGTGCAATGGCCAGCTTTAGCGGATCTTTGTCTGTATGCTACCGGGATTATCGGGCCCAACACAAGCTGTTGGGTCGCTGATTTCACCCAAAAAGTGGACCTGCTGAGGAGTGAACACCAAAGTCCCATGCGGCGCCATGCTCCCCTTCCCGTCTTTAGCCACTCTTAAATACATATTTGGAGCACATGAACTGATATGCAGTCAGACCCCGCGGGGAAATACTTGAATCAGCAGTTCAAGGAAGGCTTTACGCCTCGTACAGAATATTTTTTTTAGAGGATTCGGATAGAAGGTGAGGAGAAAAATGATGGTTGTCGGCGCGGCGGAAAGTGTGCTTCGTCTGTTGCCCAGACCGCACCAGAGTCGCAGCTCACCCCTAACCGACCCACTTGACGGCGCTGTGAATTTGTTTTAAAAGAAAGGGAAGAATCTAAGATACTAAGTCGCTTGTTTAAAAGGATCGACGGACCCTTCTGCATGCATGCTGGCCTTTCTAATGGGTCTAAGGTTGGCACGCAAAATGAGGTATGATCTTCAGATACCCACTTTCCAAAGACCCTAGATTCATATATTTTCTTGAGCACATTTTACTAACATAGATTTTAAATTAAATTCTTACAGGTCCAAGTCGTTTCTTACCACCATATCGATAGGGGCTATAATAGTTATTGCTCTTTCGATACGTACAGGTTTGTGGAAGACCGACGGTATTCGTGTGCATTCTAGTGGGAAATGGGAGGATCTTACGACAAGTGAGGCGTTAGAACGAGTTCGGTTGCAGAATAATCACGGTTATCAATATGCGGCGCCAGATGAGACCTATGATATCGACCTGTTGAGCGAGAAAGACCAGGAGTTGTTGAATCGACTTGCAAAAGGGACCCATGATCGATTTCGACGGACGGAGGCGATTAGACGTCTGTACCATCTAGATGGTGAGGATGCTTGGAATCGACATTTGGATGACTTGGATGATGAGGTATTAGCTTCACGACTTAATGTTCAGGTGATTGGGGGAGATTGCTAATGGAAATGCGGTATCAGGGCCTCCCACCACTAACTAAATTCACTCAAAACTACATCTACAACCACCAGCACCCGAAAAACTGTTCTGATAAGAAGTTTGTTCTAATGAGGAACTTCCCGAATGACGAAGACTTTGGACTAGGTATAGCATGATGAGGAGTTTTACTCGAGGTATTTGTACTGAATGGTTAATAGGTGCCACTGTCTTTTCGGTCAGCATGAACCTCAACATGGCCCTCCGCTGGAACAGGATTCTTCTGTACGATCCTAATAGCGGTCCTGGAAAACACTTTGTAGACCCATCTTCGCACGAATTATGCGGCCAGTCGCTGAATTGTTTCTTCGAACCGCTGACGAGTTGTACGATGGACGACCTGACAGAGGACAACTATTTTGAACTTCCCGCCAGGAAGATTCTTCCTCAAGAATTTATAACAATACCTCCCGGTTCGATTCCCCCACTTTTTGGAATTGCCTTGAGGAGAATATACCCTATGATTACTCCCGATGCGTTAAAGTACTGGTGGAGGGGTCAAGCGGTATCATACATTATGCGATTCAACGGTCGGACGATGGCGGAACTCCTGAGAAAACGAAAGAGCAAGAACATTCAGAAATCTTTGCAATTCGACGGCGATGAGATAATAGAGGGGACAGGCATTCCGTTCCCGATGCCAGAGGGATCGATCAGCATGCATGTCCGACATGGAGATAAAGGGATCGAGATGACTCTCAAGCCGTTCAAGCAATACCTCGACGCCGCTGAAAGCTTTATCGCCCAGAATCCAATGGGGTATCGAAAGATTGCGTTCATTTCGACCGAGAATCCTGATATTATCAAGGACGCTGCTCAGCACCTTCAGAGGGAGAGGGAGATGTATAAAGTTGTGGATGCGAGGACACGCACGACAAGTGATTGGAGTTGGACCTGGTATTGGAGTGATATTCCAAGTATGTGCTCTAACAGTGAAGGAAGTTGAGACCGCGTTTGTGTGCTAATAAGTGGGCTTGATAGGAGCCAACGTTGGACCGGAGACTCAGTTGAAGACATTTGGGAATCGAACAGATATGACAATAAATTGGTTTCTCCAGCTCATGATGGCTATCGAGTGCGACTCTATGATTGGAACTCGAGGGGTGAGTGTGGTACCATATGTCATTTCGCATTTCACCAAACCTAATCTAAATGTTTATTTTATAGTCCGGTTGGAGTAGACTTCTAGACAATCTACGGTGCGGCTGGCTTGCAAAGTGCCAACAACCATTCTTCGATGTTGGCGATGAAGAGGATTGGGTACGTTGCAATGAAACCTTATCATGCTAATACGAGACCCACTAACAACGGGGCGATTTTAGAACTTCTATGGTATTTAAGAAACTATTACACGGCAATTCTCACGGAGTCCGCTAAATGCTACGACTATTTGTTATTTGGTTTCGGGTCTCATGGCGTTTGATGGGTGCAGTAGTTGAAATGATAACGAGTTGGCTGAAAAATCTATGTAAAACAGAATTAATTGTATATACGAGGCATCTGGGTGCGGGTGCAGCTCTAGACCCCCTATTCTTAGCTACTACATTAATTGCATATTCTCGCATTGCTGTTTAGCGCTAATGAAGCATGTCGACCGTTAGAGTGTTGTGCAGAAAATTCTGTAATGTCGAACGTAAAGGGATCTGGGTCAAAGTTTTCTTGTAAGCGTGTAAATCTTGGCTTGACCAACCAGAGGACCATATCCGTATTAATATTATTAAGTACCTCGTCTACGAGACAAATGTGTGTACTTGCTTCACAAAATACAAATTTCGGGTTTCCGTTTTCTTGACCTACGGATCAGATACTCGACCAAAGCTTGTGAGCATCATGGTTTGTCACCCAAGAGCTGCAATGTAGTAATAGTAAATAAAGCTAAATGTCTTGGTGGTACAGAAATGAAATACTAACAATTCGTAGTGTGCTGACCCTAGCACAGCCTGCATTTCCGCTTCTCCCCGCAACAAAAAAACAGAAGCAGAGAAATAAATAAACTGTTAAATCTGACAGCTCTGCATTTCTCAGCTGTTCAGTTTTACACAGAGGACGAATGGGAGGATTGCAGGATTTTTCTTTTGCTCGTTCTCCCTCTGCGAAGCTTGTTTGGCTGGCCCGAGTGCCCCTCCAAGCTTAAGTAGTCCAACCGTGCTGCATGCTGCTGCTTCATGGCAGGTTAGTTGGAGCGACTATCAGTTCCTCTCTCGGGAAATAACATCCCCTGAGCATTCTCTCAGCCAGGAGAGTGTAAAAACCTCGAAACAGAAAAGAAGGAGCAAACCGTTGAAGTCATAGCCTTTTTTGTGTTATGTTTGCAAAAGATCCACGTTTGAGAATCGAATTCTATCATTCCAACGGATCGGTTTCTTGTTTTCGTAGGTGCAATTTTATCTCAGCCCGCCCCCCTTTGACTTACATATACTGGCAAGGCTAGCGCAGTGCGTGGTCTGCGAAGCACTGGCTGGGCCATGCCAAATAAGCCGGAATCCCTGAAAAATAGCCCCAAATTTCGTGATACCTGTTCCCCTTTCGACTGAAAACCCAAATAAAACTTCCGATCGTTAATGTCATTTTTTTGTGTTCCCATCAACATATCCTCTCCTTTATCGTTATCACACGCTCGTTACCTTTTGAATACAACCGGCTTGACTTCTCTTCAAATATCCTTTGGACCACATATACCTTTTTTTTAAGTCATCGAATTCTCTCTTTTGATCCAACATGTCGATACAGCTGTTAAGTGGTCCGTCCAAACCCAGCCGGCTACGGCCGATGCTGCAGGTGTCCATCGTTACGATGGTGATCCTGCTCCTCGGACTTTATGGATACTATTTTGCAGGACCCTCGGAGGAGTTTTCGACGATCGATATAAAGCTGGAACAGGTGATGCCGACGTTACATTTGATCGGTGATTCTTCGATGTGCAGAGGCGGAACAAACAACGGAAAGAAGGGGCTGAAGTACCAAGGTATGATCGCATGAGCATCCCTTTAATCAAGTCGGGTTGTGACCTGGCTTGTTCCTAGTTTCCTTCATTTCGTGCTCGTATAGTTGCTAATTTCTATTGCTTAACTTTTTCGCATTCATATAGGCTGGGGCGAATACATGCAAGATTATTTCCTCTGCAACGTAACCTCGCATGCGATATCCGGTCGGAGTTCCAGAATGTATACCCGAGAAGGAAGATTCGACAAGGTGCTCGACATCGTAAAGCCAGGAGATTATGTTATAATTCAGTTCGGAAGGAACGAGAAGGGCAAGCTGAAGCCAAGAGATAATGGCAAGACTGTCTGCCCCGGATCCGACAGGGAGACCACCTGCGCGTCGGTTTTTGAGTAAGTTATCCCTATGCGTAACTTCTTCCCGTAACTTATATGTTCCACACATCCGCATCGTGGCAAATAATGCTAACACTACAGCAGAGGAAAGAACGTCACAGTCCTAACCTTCGGCGGGTACATGGAAAACGCCACCGACGCCTTCAAAGCCAAAGGAGCGACCGTCATCATCGGCGCCCAAACACCAAACAAGCCATTCGTCAACAGCGGCAAGTTCTACGAGACTCCAACGCAATGGGTTGAATATGCGCAACTTTCGGCCAACAGAACGAATGTAACATACGTCAACCATTTTGCGTACGCCATCGATGCGTTTAGGAGATTAGGAAGGGAGGAGTCGGACAAGCTATATCCAGATCCGCAGGATAAGTCGCATACCAATGATTTGGGAGCGGATTTTATGGCGAGGGCGTTCCTGAGAGGCTTGATGTGCACGGATAATCAACTAAGTCAGTATTTCAATATGACGGCGATCGAGAGGGTTACCGGTAAGTTCTTTGGTCCGAGATCTGATATGGGATTTGTATGATGTCTAATTGCTAGGTGCTTTTACAGGAGACTGTTTGTCTGGAAAGCAATGAACAATGAATGTCATTTAGCGAGCAATTGGATCTTTCGAACGGCGTTTGGGAGCATTGTCGATAGTAGATTACAACTTTTGGAAGCATGTCGACGTCTGCTTTTGCCATTTTTCGGTGCCTCCTTATCCCAAAGCCTTTATGTCGTGTCAATGGTCATTCTGCTTGACCCGTACTGAAGAGACCGGGCTTTGATGAAGTTATGAGGGTTGAGGTATAAGACTGAAAAGGGAAGGATTAATCTGTACTTTTGGTTGTTATTCCTCCATTGTCTCTGCACTTTTAGCGTTCAATTCTGTAGATATATTTTTGAAAGAATATTTTGATATTGATCTTAGGGGGGTTTTCTCCTGGGATATATAAATAATCTAATCATGTTTTACACGTTGAGATAAGCTCTCGGGGCACTCTTTATACGTATAGTTACATCCGGTGCAATTATAATTAGGAGGCGTCAAAGTTTAAAATCGTCGCACTCGCTTGAGAGTTTGATAGGCTTGGATTTTGTTTCGAGAAAAAGCTTAAGAATTATAGGTGAGCTTTGATGGCATGATCGTGGATGTGGACCCGCTGATTACGTATACGCGGCCCTTGAGTCGCTCGCAAATGGACATTCTAGCCGCTAAAACCCCAAAATGCGTCGAACGTGTTTGTATGATATTTCCCGACTCCATGGTGTAACAAGTAGTACCTTACATGCATGCTATCAACATGGTCATTAAACACCCTCATGGTTGAGGCAAGAAGATCGAGACCAGGTATGAATCTCAAGCTAACTCGAAAGTTGATACATCCTGCAGTGTTGCGGAGTGTAGGTTGCCCAGCATCATCAAAGTTGGTGGAAGGGTTCCCCCCTCTATTTTCCCTACCAACAGCGTATCGCAGAATCCGAAGGACGGGGACCCGCAAAGCCCCTCACAAACTGACTCCCCAGCCTTCTTTGTCTCCTGCCAACTCAAGCAAGCGAGTATGTCGCATCGACCTTATGCAAGGTTTTACAGGTTTTCCTTGCAATCATCTTCAGCCCGAATCCACACTAGACGAGTATTTGAACCTGATGGACCCACATTTTTGTGTTGTATTCCTGCAGGTGAGCTAAATAAAGTTTTTTGGGAGGGCTACTAGGTACAGTAAGAAAAACTAAAATCCGTATTTTCCCCAGATCGTGCTACCTTGATCGGTCGACAAGGCCTTGGATGTTAGCGGACGATTTAGCTTCAGCCCAACGCGATCTCAAAAGTCTTTATTTCATCATAGTTTTGTCGTGGATCGGTCCGGATATGTTCTTGAGGAACTGGTTACTGTGCACTGAGGGATGAGCATCGCCGTCCACGGAATGTGCATGCGTACCATATGGATTCTGCATTTCCTGTCTTTCCCTCTCCTTTGTTGAATGCGGATTACAAAAAGGCGGGCTGCTAGAAACGTGGTTCCTATGGCGTATGTGATTTCGAGGTACAAAGGCTTCCTGTCTACCATACTAGAGCTAGGCTCTCGAGTTGAACCAGCCGTGCGAAAGAGAAAGACAGTTCGTGGTGGCTTGCAGCGACCTCCACCGATATCGAGCTCGCTCATCCCCGGGGTTCCCCTCGTATCTCGATATCGAATCATGTTTTGCATGACCACAGGCAAAAAGCATTATTACTTTGGATATACCTTGCGAAGTAGCATCCAGGCCCTGTGGGTACTTACCCCCAGTAAGAACAAGCTGCTCGAATTCTTCCGCTATTCTCCTCTGGGCATTCCGACCCTTTCCCTTTCGTTCGTTTTCATGGCAGAGGGAGGGAGAAAAGGAAAAAAAGTGGCATGCCAAAATACGTGCCCAGGTCCCCAGATGCTACCGCATGCACTAGAATGTTTTTCTGTCTTGCATGCAAGTCTAATCAAAAAAAGGAATCATCCGATTTTTCCAGACGATATTAATGTTTTTGCGATTCCCTTACCTGACAGTGAGGTTACTTCTTCACTCCCACTTGTCCGTATAATCAATCCATCGTAACATTTTCAAAGGAAAAGGGCTCCTCCCCACAATATTAATATTAATAGCCTTTTCATCTATAGGGGATATAATTTCAACGACAGCCTTTTTTTCTTTCTCTTGGTTGAGTAGAAGAAAGAGGTTTTGATTTGGTTCTTTATCTCTCCCCCAAAGCTTGAACAAGGTGCTTTTTCCTGCTCCCGCCATTCACGCTCGCTCTGTCGAATAAAACAACAACTCTCGCTATTTTCTTATTCTTGCTTGAACTTCTTTCCTTTTTTTCGGGGATCCTCTCCTCCTTCGCGGTACTTTTTGAGGCCGAGAGCGCACCGCCCAGCCTCTTGTGTAGTTTCTCAAGATTCTCCGCCTTTCTTGAATAGAGTGTACTGTAACCTACAAGCGGGTTTTACCTGTGTGTATTTTCAAGATCGGCCGCTACTTTTTCTCTCTGGGATTGTGTCTCTCGACCTGTTCCGATTTGTCGTCCGTCTTGATCTTGTTTGAGTGGGCGTGCTAAGAGCAGAGCAGAACCTGGGCGATACCCAAAAAGGCCCGGAATTTGCGTCATTATTGTCATCGGGACACCACTCGGCCGCTGGTTTGCTGCTTGCTGCTTGCTTGCTGCTGCTGCTACCTTCCACGCACCTGCACCCACACCAATTCATCTGTTCCCCCCAACCTTCGACCTGCCTGGGAACGAACGACAAGAAGATACCCGACCTGCGGTGTTCACTGCCACAAAAAACAACCAGCACACCATCTTTTTTCTCCCGCAGACCCCCAAAAGGCCTAGTTCCAGATCACAGGTGCCAACAGCGTGAGGGAAAAGGAAAAAAAGAGGTCGATTTACTTGTAGCTGTTCTCTGCTATTTCAAAGTAGATAAACTACGAGGTTTCCCCAGGAAGGCACCGATTAAAAATAAATGCTAGTCTTTTTTTAATAACCGCACCTTTGCGTAATCCAACTCCTTCGCTCTCGATCCCGGTTATAATCTTCCCTTTCGCTCTGTTGGTGAAGATTATTCCACCCCGTCGTTCGCTGCTGCTGCTGCCGTTGCTAGCTACTTACTGGCTGCTCCTTCACTCGAAACGTTCACGGCCTCGTTCTTATTAATATCCATTTTTAACATCCCTCGTTCAACGCATTGCGACACCTGCGGATTCCGACGGATATATATAACTTTTTAACGTCCTTTCTTAACGACCCTTAACGAAATAACAAAGAAAACCCCCTTCGACATTTCCTCAATTGAGTTTTTCCGGAATCTTGAGTGGTTTTAACGTTTCTCGGGGCGATTCTTGTTTAGACTCCGGAAAAAGATCATTCAGCTGGGCAGGCTTTATTTTTTTGCGGCTTTGAAACTTTCGCTAAAAAACCTTCTTCCTGCTGTTTCTGTTCGTCTTTGGCGGTCCCGTTGATCACGAAAAGGATATAACCACATCGACTTTGGACGCGGAAAACATCCTTTATCTTCCTCCTACTCCTTTTTCGCGATATATATCAACAATCCGGACCGCATGATTGCCCTGCCTTCGACCCTGTAATAGCTCGTCCGCCACAAACCGGCTTCTGCCTGGTCTTCTAGAGTCGCATTTTATTCGCCGTATCGGCTTCCTAGGGGTGTAGCTTTGACACAGAAGGTGCTTTAAACACATAAAAATGCGATTTCTCTCGCCGCTACGCTTAGCGTGGACGGCTGCATATGCAGCTCGGTCGCTTGCATACGATGTTGACATTAACGATAGAGGTACTGTGCCGCTCCCTCCCGTCCGATCCAACAGTTTTGCTTTGAGACCCTGCAGTTACTAACCTTGCCACTTTTGTTGTTTATAGATTCGATAATAGGAGGTACCGTTATAGCCGTCGATGGGATGATGAATTATTATAGCGGCCACCTGCCGGGCCAAATTCCGGGTAATCTACCGCCGCCGTATTACTGGTGGGAAGTGGGTGCGATGTTTGGTGCTTTGATGGATTATTGGTGGTATACGGGAAACGATACGTGGAACGACATTGTGATACAGGGTATGCTGCATCAAATCGGAGATGATGGCATGATCATGCCGAAGAATCAGACGACTACGGAGGTTGGTATTTCAGCGACAGTGTCTAGCTTTCAATAGTGTATGCTGACCAGAAGGCGATATAGGGTAACGACGATCAAGCTTTCTGGGCCATCGCTACAATGACCGCCACGGAACGAGGATTCCCGAATCCCCCAGACGACAAGCCACAATGGCTCGCTGTCACTCAAACTGTTTTCAACCTCCAAACGACCCGTTGGGATATGCAAAACTGCAACGGTGGTCTACGATGGCAGATCTTTACCTGGAATAACGGCTACAACTATAAAAACACGGTTTCGAACGGATGTCTCTTCCAGCTAGCCGCTAGATTAGGTCGATATACAGGAAACACGACATATAACGAGTGGGCGGACAAGATTTGGGACTGGAGTGTAGAATCTGGTTTGATTTCTGAAGATTATCGATTCTTTGATGGTTTGGATATTGGTTCGAATTGCTCAATCAACCATAACCAATGGTCGTACAATGCTGGTCTTTACCTCGCAGGATCCGCCTTTATGTATAATATTGTAGGGACCTCTACGCCTTTTGTGCTACCTTGGAACTTGAAGCTAACTCTTGAAATAGACAACCGGCGCGGAACAGGAAAAATGGAAGAAGCGAGTCGACGGCATTCTATGGATGGCAGGCGTCTTCTTCCACCCGGAACAAACTGACATCATGTATGAAGCTATCTGCGAACCCTACCCTCGCGGCTGCAACACCGATCAGAAATCCTTCAAAGCCTACTTTTCCCGATGGCTGGCGATAACAACGCAAATGGCCCCTTATACAGCAGAGATCATTATGCCGAAATTGAGAACGTCCGCCATAGCTGCCCTGAAAACATGTGTTGGCGGTTACGACGGCATCACCTGTGGTTTGAAGTGGTATCAAGGAGATTGGGGAGCTTGGGACGGAAACTATGGCGTCGGTGAGCAAATGGCCGTTTTAGAGGTCACTCAAAGCAACCTAATACCTGGAATGGCCGCTCCATTCACCCAGGACTTTGGAGGCAACAGTACCGGTGATCCAGCTGCTGGTGGAGGTGGCGATAACCCACAGCTCAATGCCATCGTGGATTTGCACCCACCGTCGGCCGGGCAGAAAGCTGGTGCCGCATTCGCTACCCTTGTGGTCCTTTCGATGACAGGATACATGGCGTACTACATGGTGTCATAGGATGGGTATTAGACTCAAACAGAAAAGATGAATTTGTGTATATGAATGATTTTTGCATTATTTTGGGGTGGGACGCAAACGACCACAGGAGTTACTTCTTTCTTTGTCATTCCTTTGACCAAAAATCGGATTTGGTCCACTGCATTGCCCTGGGAAAAACATGGAGTTTATGAGTTTTCTCTTTTTCTTTCCTATTTCCTCCTTTCCTCTTTCCCTTTTATCCCTTTATTCATATATTATGATGATTGCGATTTTGCCAATTCGTTGAAAAAAACACTTTTGCATTTTCAGGGCATATTTGGGGCATTCTTGCAGTTTTTTCTTTTTATACTCCCTGCTGAACATTCGCACGCACATGCATTCTGCATTTGGCAGCCACATTTTATGAGTAGATGTTTCTGGAATAGGAGGGGAAAGCTTGGGAGGGTATATTACGGCCTGAAGTTTGAATTTTTCTTCAAACGATCAGATGATTGGTTTACTTTTTGATCCGACTTCTCGGGATTGGAGGGAGTCTAGTATATACATATAGCTTTGTATTTATTACATAATGTATACCGTGAGTTATTACTCGACTCATTACACGTCCTAGGCGGCTTTAAGACTTATATATAGGAGCGAAGTGGTCGTAAGTAATTCCCTGCGCTCCTCATGGTGAGGATAGCCTTAGATCAAAGGGAACTATCGTTCTCCTGCTTTTCCTTAACCTCCACCCTCTTCGCCTTTGCCTTCCTCTCCATGAAGAATTCATCAAACCTAGCATCTTCATCCTCCAACGCATCCCTCTCCCAAAAGTAGTCGGCCCCATCCTTTCCATCCTTCTCCTCCACTTTATCCTTCTGATACTCACCATAATCCTCCTCATCATCGCTATAATCCGCCACCGCCTCAATCACAAACCTAGTCCCCGTTGCCGGACCATATCCATACGGAAACCACTTTAACGCCCTCGCCATCAACGCCTGTTTCCGCTTAACCACATCTGCCGGGAACAAACTCACGCCCTGCAATTTCCAATGCGTTCTATCCGCGTTTCTCTTCTGTCTCATCTGCTGGATCCAACTCAGTGGGTTGCTTGGAATGTTTACAAACTCGTCGTAGTGCTCCTTACCCCAATCCAGATGGATGACGAGAACAGGAATGGTTTGCCGCGGGTGGAAAACAATGTATTCGTATTCACAGTTGGCGACGTGGCTATCGGCGTTGGGGTAGGGTTCGTTTTGTTCCCGCCAGTTGTCGGCTCGGGAAACCTGCGCCGGTCTTCCCATGATTGTAGCGCAGACGATAAGTTTGAGGCCGCTGAATTGGGTGGCTTCTGTGGGGCAGGCTTCGTAGCCGCTGTAGGATAGAGAGAACTGCGCGGAAGGCGAGGTGTATATCCCACGGCCGTAGGTGTTCCCGCAGCGGATTCCGTGGGTTTCCCCGGTTTCCGGGTTTTTGTCACCGGGGCGGATGAAACCGTTTCGGACAATGCTGGCGACGGCGTGGCGTTGGGTGCCGTGGAATGTGCATTTCGGCGTGGTTAGGTAGTCTACCAGCATTTCCTTCTCCCGTCGCTCGGCGAGGTCCCCGTGGGCGGTAGATTTTCGTTGATGTTCGATCGGAACACTGTGACGGAGCTGACTGGCGCGGAGTTTCAAGAGGCGTTCTTTGATTTTTTGTCGGACGAGGTAAAAGTCGGAGTAGAGGGTTGATTTTACGACGTTTTCGACGTGGAGGATGCGGTAGTGGGGAGGGATCATTTCGCAGACTTCGGGGATGGATTTGCCTAGGAGGTCTTTGATTGCGGCGGAGGTGTTATAGGAGGATGGGTCGATGCCCTTTTCGGAGTTGAGGATTTGGGAACGGGAGGATGCTTCGGTTACGTTGATTGGGATGCCCACGTCGGGGCTATTGACTTTGAGGGTCTGCCGGTACGCAATGACTCGCTCTCTGGTCTCCTTTGCTAGCTGTAGAGCGACCATGTCAGACTCGAAGGCGCCGTAATTACTCTCATTATCGGCTCGAGTCAACCACCGCTGAATTGCATTCTTGTCATCGAATTGCACCATGATTTGGCGTAGAGCGATTCTAATGCTATCAACGACGAGTCTGGGAAGGGAAATATTGTCAATTGCATACGACAATGGGAAGACAGGGTATCTCTCCCCGGTGGTCAAGGTCAATATCATCTCTGGATATTCAAAGACCAGCTTCTCACGAAGAGATTCATCGAATCTGTCGTCTTCTTTGACAAGCCCGTCTTCGATCATGCGGTCGATTTCTTCTTCACGAAGTATGCCGAGTTCAATAATCTCGTCTTCGGTAAATGTGACATCCTGCGTGGAGATTTGGAGCTCGTCTTTGAACGTTTCATCCTGATCAGTGCTGATGTTCGAGGAATTGGCATCGTCGTCTTCCATGTACTCCTCGCCATCACTATTGTCGGAATATGTGTCTTGGTGATCGGAGAACCAGGTCTCTTCGTCGAGGAAGGTGACTGCCTCGGCTTTGGCCTGGGCAAGAGTAATTGCCATTGTGAAAATAAATCCAGCAGCCGGTAAGCCAATCGTCAAGCTATCTGGACAATTGATCTGGGGGAATATCCACAAGACCCAAGTGGAGAATTCACTCCCTTTTTAAGCTGTCTTTTCCCTCCATATTTCAACTCGATCAGCCCCTGAAGATGTGTTGAAGCTGTGGTCGCCGGTCATGCAAGTTCACCAAAGCATTACGCTGCGCTGCATCAATGACTCAACATGAAATTTGGGCCTTGAAAATGGACGCAGTCCAGGCGTTTAGCGAATATTTATCCATTTTTGTAAATGATATTAACTGCTTTGGGCCTCAATACCTAGGCTTGAAGGCCTTAGGCGCAGATAGGGCTGTGGGCAAGGCGAAATCTCGAAAACTCAGGCTGTGTCCCGTACCATTATGTCGCCTTGGCCCTTTCTCGAGGCTCCAATGTTAGAGCAAGATGAGGGTGGTGCTGTTGTATTTTTAAGTGAGATCCGTTAGAAACAACACACCAAAACCAGTTACCGATATGGCAGTGGATGGGGGACACCAATCGGGTCCCTGCCCAATCCCGTAATCGTAACAGGGAATTTTATAACAATCCATTGGGCCCGAACTCCATGTCGGCATATTTCTAGAATTGTTCGAGAAGGACCAGCATTCTGCATCACCCCCCGGACGCACGGAATATAAAAAACGGACCCAGATAATACTGCCTGCTGCATGTCTTATCAAACCTGGGGATATGCCGACAATATCCACGGACAGCTTGCGAATCCGCAGCCTTTTTGGATCAATAATTCCGAGATGCCATAGATATCGGAATCCAGGGACCTGGCGAACCTAAAAAGGTCCCCCACCTTTTTCAGCCACTTACCTCAGTCGACCGCTGTTTACTTTTTTGTTGTTTTTTTTCTCTTCGGATGAATTGTCGGATCGCTTAGTAATGCGTGGAGTTAAGGTGTGGATCCCCGTTTGGGACTGATACCAACCTTATTCGCGGAATTTTCTCCTGCAGGCCTGTTCCGTATGGTCTCGTGGCGGGGTTCATTTTTTTCATTCTATGGCCTTTGCATGCATACGCATAGTCCTATCTATTGTCCATTTCCTTGTAGAGCATGAGTAAACTATGAGTCAGGTTTATGTTTCATGAAATCCGGAATAAATTCTTAGGCGGTTAGATTTCACGATATCCGGATGTTGGCTTCGGTATAGAAATCAAAACCATAAGTAATCATAAATGTTTAGTTACAGGATGATTTGCGAGCTTAGATAACCTTATTGTATAAATATATTGATATAATATATAACGTTATATCCTGACAGAAGTTTCGAGGTCTAGAATATTTTCCACTTTTCGTATATCCCGGTTAAATACGGACGTACGCATTGGAGACCCGGTTACGCAAGCGAGCCATGTGCTACCAGGATTCAAAAGCTGGTCGACGCCAGCGATCTATAAATCAAACCTCAAATTTCGACCATAGTGAATTTACAATCGACAAGCGCAAAAAAGATATGGATACTCAAACAGAACGAACAATTCAAGGGGAGGCAGATAATACATCAAGCAGCAGTAGAATTTATATTGGCAACCTTTTGTACACCGTCCAGCGATCGGACCTAATAGACTGGCTTTACAACAATGGATTCAACGTCGTCAATCTCGACATTAGTATCGATCCTATGTCTGGTCGCAATCCCAGCTATTGCTTCGCAGATTTGGAATCACCCAGGGAAGCAATTCGCGCAATCAAGGAGTTGAACGGACAACAGATTATGGGACGAGATGTTAAAATAAAACCAGCTACGACGAAAGCACCCAAAGACCCGCCGACGCTACGAATTAAGGAATCTGGACGTGACTGGCGGTATCACGATTGGTCTTCCCAAGGTAAGAAACTGATATTTATCCCAGTTACGTAGAGTACTAGCACGCTGATTTCACTCAAAGGGCCTTACGAACCTACATTCGATCGCTGGTCACGCACGGATGCAGAATCTCACTTTGAAGACCCGGTTCTCGAAGGAAAACGGTTATGGGTCGGCAACCTACCACGTCTAGAACCTCAAAGCGCTGTCGATGCCGCAATGCAGCTTCTCTTCTCAGGGTTTAAAATCAGCGCCGTGAGCGAGATCCTATCACCTCAAACTGACGGCAAATCAAAGTCTCAGAATGCCTATTATCTATTTGTGGATTTGGCAGAAGCTGAGGACGTTCAACTCGCAATTAACGAGTTGAACAGAAAACCGGCGCCTTGGGGTGGTGTGGTTAGGGTGCAGCGGGCGAGGGATAATCGGGACAGGAAATTTTTTCGAGACGAAGCGCGGCGAATAGAAGCTAGAGGGGAGAGATTTGGTGGTTAATGGAGAGTTAATCGAGACGAATTGCAGAAAATCTTATCACGGGGTTTGTTGATTATTCAGCAGAGCTGGTGATTTCTTATGAATCACTCTGATCTAGGCGGCATTGCTATATACCGAGCCCTGCCGCCGAGGCGCTGGGCTACTATAGCTACAGAAGACCGCTGCAGTGTATATATGTGCGTTACGTGACATAGTCCACTAGCTAGATAAGGCGTCTATTCCAAGGTACATAATTATAAATCAACGCAAAATAAAATCGATGATACGCTGTTTAGAACATCGTAAGCAAATGTTGAAAGATACATCGTGTGCGCGAGTGTCGTATGATCCAATATAATGCGGAGGGCATTGCGTCGGCTGTGCATGCAAGACGAGTCGAATCATTATGATTTAGCTGGGCGGAATGACGTTTGCTTTTTGATATCTAAGCATCCATTTTACTTCCGAAGTCTTTCCGAAGAATACTGTCACTCCTCCAATAATCCAATACTAGCCAATGCGCTCAAAGTATCACACTGGACATCCCAATATGGAAACCTGACCAAGTTGGGATTGTTGCATTTTAGATACCTAGTGTGTTGTGTGTGTTCGATGCCAATCCTGGTGCACGAGGGACTCGGGCTCTCGCAGGATATGGTCTCATAGCACTGGCACATGCTTGTTCAGAGCATTCTATAAAATAAAATCGATAACTACTTATACGAGTTTACATTTGTTATATATTCTCGGTAGGCAATTCATATCGTGGAGCGAGATGCCGATCTTCTATATAAAACTAATTTACCATGCATGCCTCGTGTAAACCCATGCGGATGAACGATCCAGCAGATCACCAGGGGCGTAAAACGCGCGAGAATAATGAGACAAAAATGAAAAAGGTTACATTATTCTCGTCAGCGGGTAGTCATCGCTCTATACCCAGGAGTCAAGACCTCAGACCAACCATCGCCTTTCTATTCACAAATTATACCAAATACCTTCACCTAGAAACCGTCTACTCACCTCACCAATTAAAATATTCACATAAATTTCGCACAGAGTAACTATACGAGTAAGAATTCATCATGTCTGAGATCGGCGAGAGGAGCGGGAGAGCCTCCCCGGTTTCTCTTTACGCTCCCCCGACTCACCAATCCTACGAGTCGGAATGCACTGTAGTCAGAGTTCATATTGCCGAATCCATAGACGGCACCACTGAGAACGAGAGTTGTGGAAGTACTCTCGGAGAATACATAGAAAATGAAGACACTGAGATCGGAAACCAAAGCGAGGACGTTACCTGGATCACTTGTCGAGAGGGTAACGAGTCATACCAAGCCGACGGAGCCCATGAAGGGAGCAGCATTCTCACCCAAATCAGAGCTGCCGAAGTTATTCCTGAGGGAATTCAAGTAATCAAAGGTCGCAAGGAAGGCCAAAAACAACAATCTAGCCCCCAGAATAAAAATATCCCGGGAACAGACCCAAGAACTTGGGATCCACTTCTTAAAATGTCACCAAAGTTGAGCCCAAAGAAGGATGCGCCACTCTCCTCATGCCCACATTGCAGAAGCATCGAGACCCAACACCGTCTCCCGCCTCTTGCGGCGCTTCCACCGACTCATTTCTACCGATTCCGTGATGAAGAATCGCGCTTGCCAGCTCTCGAGCGGCTCCCGCCTACGCGCCACTACAGATTCGACAACTCAGCCGACGAAGGGACGGCTAGAGTCTACCCTGACCCGGAACTAAAGTTCCAACTCGGACGTCCTCCTTTCCCATGCTTGATTCCATTTATCGTCCTTAACATGACCTACCTTTCTTGGTTGATCGCGGACCTTTGCTATAGCTATGGTCCCTATACCCGTTTCAAGGCATACTTCACTTCATCCACCACTGACCTCAACCGCGGAATGGAAATTTTCGCTGGCGTCTTTCTCTTTCTCACAAACATGGCTTTCATCTGCACTCTTGTCTTTCGTCACCGGGATTACGCTGGCCCATCATTCTCATCTGCCTCACGAAGTGACAAGAAATGGGTCGCCCGGGCTTCTATCCTCGGATGCCTCCCACTTGTCATGTTGATTATCGTCGCTTCAATTCGCAGGAACGTCCCGATGGTCTTGCCCAAGGATAAACCAATCGACACCTGTCAGAGCTTGGGATACCAGACCAACCTCCGGTTTGAGGTTTTGGACCATAGCCACGTCCGCGGGAATCACACGGGAATGTCAAACATGTTCTCTGTCTGGGATGGTACTCATTCTGCCAACATGGCTTTCGATAACATATACGATCCGGAAAAAATTCAAAACAACAATTTCATTCTCTCCAAGGTCGAAGGGGATATTCGAAATATTAGCATCAACTATTTTCTCCAGTCTCACCAGTATACCGTCAACTGGCACACCACGAATGAGACTTCTCACAGCGACTCGGAATACTTTGGAGGCTCATGGCAAGATATCCCCAACTTCGGTTTCCCAAACTTAAGCCCACCGCTTCAATCAAAGAAGCTGGATAAGTGGCAGCTCAAGGCATTCTCTGGTGGTAGTTACCTCGAATTGTTTGCGCCTGGTGAGAAGAAGGCTTGGTTTAGGACCCTGGATAGAGAGTATAACACTAGAAAAACATTCATGGAGGCGTGCTCTTCGGGTGGAGTTGAAGACGTCGAGACTTTGGTTTCTGCGGGAGTTTTACTGATTGAGTTTGCGAAGGACGTTTATGATACTACTGATTGAATTGGCGCCTGGGATTGGCGATTATGGAATATTCTTGGGAATGGGCATTACATGGAGTTTTTTTTGGAGCTCATTGGCATTGAAGTTGCGGAGGAGAATTATACTCCTTTAAGGATTGGATTGGGCTTTTTTCATTTTATCATTGGGATTACATTATGCATCATGGCGATTGAAGGTTTGCATCTTACTCTTTTTTTCTTCCAAGCGGGCGATTCTTTACTCTACATTCCTCCTCCTCTTTCTCGCCCGCCTCCTCCCCTTATTCTATCCTACTCCGATGCAAAGTTGATGCAAAGTTGGGTGATTAGTACCCTTCGAATTACGTTCAAGCATGCTATTGGTTAGCATTAGTTAGCATTAGATAGCCCTAGGTAGTTTACAATCAATGCCAATTCAAATTGAATCCATTCTATTAGGTATACTATACACGGGTATCTTATTTATAACTCATCGACTCATATACAAATACGCCTACATTCCAACATGCAAAAAGAAATATCACGATCACATCATCCTAGCTCATAAACTTCAAAACCTCAATACTCTCCATGCTCCTTGGCCAAAGTCAACAAGAGCGGCGACTTTTGTCTAATCTTCTTTCCCCATTTGTAGAAACCCCACGGGATTGGGATTAATACTGTGGCTAGAACTGCCAGGATTGTTCCCGCGATTGGTGGTGAGAGAGTCTTGTACATGTCTGGCGCTACGAGGGGAAGGACGCCGCCGAGGATGCTGTAGTGGAACGTTGTTAGCAAATTTATGCATCGATTAAAGATCTTTCAAAATATTCGGTGTTTGCATACCTTCGTGCAACGGTATTACCTGCAAGAGCGCTGGCGGCATAGATAGAGTAGGAGTTAAGCTATATTTCCCTGGTTAGCACATGCATGACCAGGGCGGGTCGTACGGAACACATGAATTCCGTGGAGCCGAACATACCAAATAATTCGAACCATGGATAAAAATCAAACAGTTACCAGCGCCGTAAGGGATACCAGCCAGGATACTGATAATCCAGGGTTCCACGATTCTGGGATCAGAAGTCCACGCAAAGATGAACAGACCAATCGGAGACAAGACGGCAGCAACGCAAACGCTCCAGATTAGAGCTTCCGGGGGAACCCTGGCAATATTCGCAGTTAGTATTGGATCCGTGAACGTCGAATTATTGATCTTTCTTCTATACGACAAGCTTGGTATACAAGCTCGAAATGGGGTAACATACTTTCCAGTCTCTGGGTCCACCTTGTGCTTATTGTACCCCCATCTAACCACCGGATCTAGCGCTATACCAATAAAAGTACCAGCGCAAATACCCATAAACGCCAACCCGCTATACTTTGGTGCCCACCCTCTCAAATCCGAAAATACAATCGGATAAGCCACAAAGCTCATATACAAAATGGCGTAAATGATCGCAATGTAAACCGCCCAAGAAGCGCAGATTGCCTCCGTGAAAAGCATCTGAATCGGACGGGTTAGATTGGTCCAGAGAAGCTGCCAGAAGGAAAGGGTAAAGTCGTAACGGGAGTGATATCTTTCGTCGCCAGTCTCGAGACGCTTTTTGAGGGCTTTTTGGCGGAGAAGGTGCGGGGCGTAGGTTTCTTGGACGAAGAAACCGATGAGCCACATTACGCCGGAGGCGATGAGGACGGTGTAGTTTAGGGAACGCCAGCCGAGGTATTCTTTAATTATCGGATTAGCGCATAGTTGAGGAATTGCACACGATTTTGGAGGGGGGCCTTACCAAAGAGGATTCCACCAAACAAGGGGCCGAAACTGGGACCGTTCATGGGGGCGATGGCGAATATTGAAAAGGCGGTTGAACGGACTTCTGGTCTGAAGATATCGGCTAGAGTGCCTGGGGCGTTGGATATGGTCACAGAGCCGACGCAGGCGGTGAAGAAGCGGACGATAATGATTGTTTCGATATTGGTCGCCACGCATGGTGGGATTGTCAATATCACAAAAAGACCAAGGCAGACGATATAAACCTTGATAGGAACGATAGTAAGCGTTTGCTATATTTGTATATTGGACAATTCCGAATGTTGAACTTACTATTCGGCGGCCGTACATTCTGACGAATGGTTCATATCCTATTAGTCACGATTCTCGTCTAATACCCAATGATTTATATGTAAGAAATACTTACTCTGATAACGGCGCCAACAAGAGAGGCGCTAACGCCAATCCAAGCAGATACGTCGTCAACCCAAGCACGATGACAGTCTCAGACTCGATACCAAATTCTTTCATCATCCCAGGACTTCCAGACACATAAGAACTCGAATAAAACACCCTTTGATACCACAATCGCATCATGTCAGCAAAACTCCACGAATTTAAAATGCATCCGTATAATCAACCTTCAATTGAAAACGAATATAAATACTCACACAACCAACGTCTGACACGCCGTCGTCACCAAACAAAAAAACCTATACGCCTTCGACCAATTCAACGGATTATCAGGATCATCCGGCCCCTCCCAATCCACCAAAAACTCATCATCCTCCTCCCCGCTGCTCTCATCACTACTGCTGCTATTCTTCGTCTGCTGTCCCTCCAACATTACAGCTTCACCCTTTTCGAACCCCAACTCCTCATCCTTCTCCGTCTTGACCCTTCCGCATTGCGCGATATCGTTGACTCCGCTGCGAGAACGATGCGAGCGGTGAGATCTGATTGTATCTCTGGTGCAAATCTTGTCGAGGTCGGTGGGTTCGCCGACGACGTATTGCCGGTCTTCTGGGACGGTTAGGGTTTGGGCTTTGGAGAGGTTGTAGCCGAAATCATGGTGATGGTGGTGATGGTGGTGGTGATTGCTGCTGCTGGCTACCGGGTGGTCTAGAGTGTCTGCGTCGGAAAGGGCAGCTGACATTGTGGCTACACGTTTTTTCTTATCGGTTGGTTTGTAGAAAGTAAATTTTGGTTTTGCTATTTTGTGCCGAGTGGCTACGGTTTAGCAGAGCTGCAGAGCCGAGGAAGTTATTTCCAAGAAAACCCAAGAGGTCAAATTGATATGGTGATGTAATAAAGTCCTTCTAATTGGAAGTTTAATACGATAACTCTTCGCTTCGTTTAAAATTTCCTACTAATGCAACAAGTAGATCCTCCTAGCTGCAGAATTTACAAGCTAGCAGTTCTAATTGATATATCCCCGAGTCTGTTTCGTCAATAATCTCGAAGCTTCAAAGCCTTCAAATGCAGCAACAACACCCTTTCTGGACTGGGTATGTTGTTGGAAAACGGTTTAAATTGGCAAAAGCCAAGGCGGCTAAAAATCCGCTTGTCCTGGGGAGGAAAGCACGGAGAATGGGTAACTAGGGAATGGAGAAATAAAAACTGGTATTCGGGCCCTTTAACGAAAGGAAAGGCGAAAAAAAGCTTGACCTGGTGAGCCGGAAACGTTATATAAAGTATATTGAGTCCCGGGACCACAGAAGATATAAAATGAAAAACAAGATGGTGTATAAAGAAACAATGGTAGCGAGTCTCAGTATATCAAAGCGGTCATACCAATGGAGGGGTCCAGAATAACGATGGTCAGAGAAATCAAAAACAAAATTATAGAAAGAATGAAGAATTACAAAAGGCAATACCTTCGGGGTGGGAGATATCTGAAGACACTTTAAACAAATTGAGGGAAAAGCCAAAATGTGCCTGCCAGAGAGAAGGAAAGGGAAAAAAGGTTTCCCATTCTATCCTGTGATTCACAATTTTACCAAAAAGAATTCCCTCTCCTCTCTCACTCTATTTAAGAAAAACTTTAGTAACAGAGTACGAGGGCAAGCAAGCTAGCTAACCAGAGCAACTCTTCTGGGGGGGCAAAGAACTCAATCCATTTCCCCATATGCATTTCCCTTTGACCACCCAATTCCTCTAGTTGCGTCGCCCGTTCTCCTCGGGGTCGCTATCACGTTTACAGTGAAGGATCATTGCGAATTGGGTCAAGTTGGAGCATGGATCTCGCAAGCCATTATCATTACAAATGATGTGCTTGTTAACCGCATGCCGGAGATCCGATTAACCGAAAAAAAACAGTTATGTTTTTCACCAGCCAAAAGAGATAAAGAATTAGGGTGCGAATGACGAGCGACAGTTTTTTTTTTCATGCCGTTTCGATTGAAATGCATGCATGTTGGTTGCAGCTGGGGGGTGGTGGTTTTGGTGGAGGGCGTTCGGCCAGTCGCTGAGCTCGTGTTTCGGATAAGCTTGTCGGCAGAAAAAAGTAGCTGCATCGGGAAGGGGACCCCAGCCAACCGGCGAGAGAAAGGAAAAAACGCTTAACTTCGCCTCTAAAAATATACAACACCAGAAACTGCGTTGTGCGGTTGTAACCGTTTCTTTCTGTCCGTTCGTCTTGGAAAAAACTCTGTCTGAGACTTTGAGATTGAGTTTTAGGTTGAAAAAGGTACATTACATATCACTTCGACGCAATGACCATCGGCAGTCGATAATGCAATGCAGCGGGAGGGTAACACGAGGATTGGGATTTTATATCGAATGAGAGGGCTGACAGCTGGATTGCATTTTCTTCTCGTTTATCGATTGATAGTAAATCTCGATCATGCGAGACGGATACTTTGCATGTGTTAAACGAAATATCAAGACAATCCATTGCCGTAGCCATCATGCAGAACATACCAATTGCATAAACATACATCTTTTCTCGGGCTAGGATGCTTTTTATTCTTTTCGTATAAGATACGAATTAAAAGGGTGACGATATTCCTTGTGAAACCAGACGGCTACCGTCAATACCCTTCTCTCTCTTCCTCTTCCTACTCCTACTCCAACAACCTGGTCCCATGGCAAGTCGCAATAAACGGAAATCAGAACCGGGAAGAAGCGAAGAAACCAAAGAAAATAAATACGACAACGCCAAGTCTCCGTTCCGTGGGAAGAGCTCTGATACTGGTCCACCGCCGTTAACCGCTAAGCATCATAAAATAGGAAGAAAAAAATATTGCTGCCTTGTACTGTAGAAAGGGGGCAGATTAGTATGCTGTTCGCGCTAAGGAAGATCCAACGTCACAGGAACGGTATTTCTTTTGTCTAGGGGTGCTAGGAAACCCACTAGTTTAGAATCATGACTACGGATTCGGGAAGCGGAGACATGCTTTGCAAGACAACTACTGGCATGGTGAACCCCGTACTCGAAATTCGTATAGCACCGGACTCTTCATACGAGTCGAGATTTCCGACTCCAAATAAAATGTTCAAAGATTTATATATTAATTCATTCCTTTTCCATTCCTCTCATTATCTCACTGATTAGGCTATCAGTAAAACGCTACCTACAATGTAGGTATCTTCAGTAACCCCGAATCATTTGCCTTATCGGTAAAAGTGCTTAATATACAACGACCATTCCATCGTTAATGCATTTTTCAAAAACAACAACAGCGACAACAGCAAGCAAGAGAGAGTATAAAAGCAAAAAAGTCCAATATCCGACTCGATTTCCATGGTACAGCGTAGGTAGGAAAATCGATATTCAGACATTCGCTTTCAGCTAGAAGAACCTTTGAGAAACCATTAACAATGTTTCCCACCCCTTGGCACTCCTCCCTTCTCTCTCAACTCTCTAGCAATCGGTTCCGTCGACTTTAAAAAAAAAATCCTCTTGAAGAATTGCCGATATCGCATCCATCTCTTCCATCTTCCCTTCCCTTCCTTGCAAATTCAACATTCATAACAAAAAGGCTGTAGCCACAACATACACTTGTTGCNAAAAAAGGCTTTAGCCACAACATACACTTGTTGCGTATGACGGCAAAAAAAAAACACAAAACATTTCGATCCGGGGGAATATATAAAAAAAAAAACAAAAAAGCTTGGAGACAAAGCTGCTCAACAGACATCCTTCCCACAAAAACCGAAAGTAGAGACATGTATTGGTACATCAGTGTATGGAAGTAAAGACCACAATGGAGAGTATAAGCAAAGTATATACTAGAAAGGGAGAGAAAGGGAGAGAAAAGAAAAACCAGTGAATGGAAAGAATTTAACTAGGACTGGAAGTAATTGTAACTAGGCTATTGGGTCTGTTGTCCTATCTACATGCTGGTGATAACAGGTTTGATTGGGTGGCATATATCGAATATTCATCGTATATGATGCGGGTGGTAAAAGAGAGAATATAGAAAAGAAACGGAAATATGATCGAACCTTGAAACCCATGCGCCGGACAAACGCCTTGTCCATAGAACGCCAAAAGATAAGCAGAAGAAACACGCAGAAACCCACTCTGAACACCATCGCTAAGATGCCCATATGCAATAGTGGTTTGTAATAAGGAAATGGAAGGCGGTGAGGATGGTGGAAAGAGGTAGGTTCTTGTAAAATAATTGGTAAAGTGCGAGTAATATAATAACTCGAAATCACTGTTGGCTCCCAATGGCCGGCCGCTTCATCAATGGTGCCATATCCAAGGCAGCGTCGGCGGCAGGCCGCTTTACACCGGCGATTGTGTTAGCTGGTTGCTGCATCTGGGCTGCACCATCAGTGGGTTGTTTGATCGTTGAGTTGGGTGCAGCCCCTGTAGAAGATCCTTGAGGCATGGCTTTCTTTTCCTTTACGCTTTCCTTATAGCGCTTAAGCATTTCAAGCATTTCCGCCTTTTTCTTCGGATCTTTACTCAAGTTCTGCAATCTACTACTATTAGTGGCACGTTGCTGACTTGGTACTGAGCCTGGTGCGATTGAAGCAGCTACTGGTTTCGGCTGTTGAGGAGTGACGGGAACCGCAGTATTTGTTTGCTGAGGCGGCTGCGTCTGATTTTGAACAGAAGGCAGGGGTGGTCTTGGAATTGGCGCAGCGGCTGGTACCATCTTTGGTGGTACTTGAACTGTGTTTTGAGGGGTAACGGCCTGTCTTTGTGGACCTTGCTCACCATGGTACACTCGTTGAACGGGAACAGGAGGTTTGGGAATCGGAGCAGATTGGACGGTGCTCTTAGCAACGTTGACTTTCTGGCCGTTTTGATTCTCAGCTTTATTCTTAAGTTGCTTGTATTCGACGAAAGCCAATTTGATCTGCTCCTGAGCTGGGATTCCAGGGAATTTTGCCATGCGCTCTCTCAAAAGTTTCTGGAATAATGGATTCTCCAGAAGTTCCTGAGCACGCCCAGTGGCCTTTGGGGTTGGTAGTACGCTAGTTGTAGTAGATTGCGCGTGGATTTGACCTGATGTAGTGCTTGCGGGTGGCTTGGGGGCGGGTGGTCCAGGAATTTGGGCGCGAATAACCCCAGGAGTAGCAGGTTGAGGAGCGCTAACTACTTGGCGGTGTTGAGCTTGCTGCAACGGTTGTTGTGCTTGAGGAATAGCAGCAGCTGGTCGATTTGGCGGAACGGGGGCGACAGGAGCTCCACTGCTAGAAACTGGAGCGGGGACTCGGTGTGGCTGCTTAGGTTGGGATGGATCCCAAGAAAGTGGTGGAACAGTGGCCTGCGGGACACTTTGGCGCTGCGGCGTTGTAGTGTATGTGCCCAAGGATGGAGGAGTGGGCTGTGTCTGTGGTTGAGAACTGTAAGGAGATTAGCAAAAACAATATTCCCCTAACTTGCCGATTGTGGGAAGGGTTTTAACTTACTTGTTTGTAACCTGGACCTGCTGGACTGCAACCCTCTGGGGAGGCGCATGGACTGGAACAGGTTGGAAACCAACCTTAGATTGGTGAGGAGTTCCCGCTGGAATGTTTTGAACTGAAGCTGTATTTTGAATTGGGTATTGTTGGGTAGCCTGGCTAGGTTGAGGGAACTGCCCGGCTTGGGCGGCAGCTTGGGTCCAGTTAGCGCTGGGGGGGCCTACCATCTGGGGTTGCTGGGATTGTGGAGCTGATAGACTGGTTCGTGGAGGTGGGGGGCTAGCCGCGGACCTCCTCTTCCTTCTCTCTTTCTCAATATTGGCGCCTTCAGCAATCTTCCAGATGAAGCCTTTCCCAGATCTTTCGCCGCGCTCGAAAAGGGCAGAGCCGCCTTCTCCTGACCCACGCAAGTTGTGTCGAACAGAAGACTGCCAGCCGGTGGTCTCCGCTTTGACCTTGAAGTAAGGATAGGTCTTCTCTAAACTCCTGTAGATCTCTGGCAGAGTCAACGCCTTTGACTCGGAGTTCTGGATTGCGTCGTAAATCATGACGGTGTAGGGA
>LDUD01000027.1:1114337-1131769 GCA_012184295.1 Dactylella cylindrospora
GTAGAGAGGGTAGGGGCGGCTGCGGAGCGATGACTCTGCGAACAGAACCAACACTTCGAGTCCCGGACGTGTGTTGAAGGAGGGAAGTAAGGAATGGGAGGGAACGGAGTTGCGGGAGGAGGAGGTGGGTATCCGAGAAGGTGATTTTGAGGGTAGGTTCTTTCTTTTTCTAAAATAGTTAATGAGAGAAATGAGAGGAAGAATACGGATAAGAATCTACTAAAAGTTAATTTGTAGATTCTTCCGATTCTTGGTGAGAATCGATGATATCGATGATATCGATGGTCTTTCGATGGGGAGAGATGAAGAGAAGGAGGGAGGGGGGGAAAAAAGAAAGGATGATGTCCGACTTTGATGATGGCTGGCTGCCAGACCCCGTTGAATCGGTTTGCCTCGATTTTCTGTCGTCTGGCCGGTTGGTTCCCTCGCTCGTTCGTTCGTTTTGCTCGTTTGCTCGTTATTATTATTATTATTATTATTCGTCTGCTTGTTGGTACGTCGTTCTTGTTTCTCGTTTTGGGTGGAGGATTTCAATGATGGTTGATGAATGTTGAAGGAGGAAAGGTGCGTCCAGTGTGTTGCGGATCGTCAAACATATGGGGACCCGCAACGCACAACTCAATCCAATTCAGGTGCTCAACACAACAACACAATGCTCAAACCTCACGCCAAGACAGCGTACCCTTCCCCACAAATTAGCCGAACAGATACCTCCCACCAGATATCTCTCGCAGACTCACTTCGTAATGAGAATATCAAAGATATGGTATCGGGAAAAAGATAGCTAGCAGCTCACCCACCACCCCATACTTTTTTTTTTGACAATACTTCTCAATTCAATATCCAAGTTGGTGCGACCCCATTCATGTACAAAAGGCTTTAGGGTTTACCCAACCTCTTTCTCTTGTTCTCAACCTCTCATTGGACAGCTTTCAACGTCGATTCAACTCAATCTTGAAGCTCCATGTACTCTCTCACCATTATCGCAGCCTTGTGTTAGATTCCTTAAGGCTCAGCTCTTATAATGTAATCAGTGAGATCCTGCCATGTGATGGGATTACCCCTCATACCCCTCACTTGCCAATCAAGGTAAATTCGGGGCGGTAAACGCTCCATCTATGTCTTTACACTGGCGCACAAGCCCCCGCCAAAGCCTCTCACTGGCTAGTCGGACTTTCCTACCTCTAGAAGAGTGCTGGATATATAAGCTACAAGGAATGGACCTTACCCCCCGCGCTCGCTGAAAGTTAAAACAAATAAGACTAAGTAAGTACTCTTGAGCAAAAATGATGACGCTGCCGAAACTAGACGGCCCAACCCCCCGCTAGCCATCCCGCGGAACCGTACGAATATCGGCTGATGAGCATTCCGATTACGTTACCGTTTATTCTAAGAAATTCCCACTAACAGGCTCCCGAATTTTCCTGTAACATTTGAGCCCCTTCAGTTATTGGTCGATACCTAAGAGTTTCATTTTCTTGTTTGCAATTGTTTGATGGGCTGGCGGAAGTTGATAGGAAAGAGCTCAACGGAATCTGCCAGAAATCTTTCAAGGGTGATGCTGGTCAAAGTCTGCCATGGATCTTTTGTAAAATCTCAGATCTCCAGATCTAGTCTTGTATCATGAAATGATACTAGTGCTTAGGTAGCTTTCTAGTTCAGTATTTCGTACCTTTTCAGAGCTGATTATAATCCTCTTAAGCTCTTTAGTTCTACTTTGTAACGTTCACGAGTCATGTGACACCATTCCTATCGCACCCTAAAATTTTCGATAGTTATATAAAATCGTTGTGAAAAATGCAAAAAGTGGTATCTTGAATTAATACAACCAAGTTACAATAAGAAAAGAACAAAAAAAGGAAATATTCATTTCATACAAGGACATTACAAGCTCCTTCTCACCCACTAACCTTGAGCTACCCGAGCTACCCAAGCTTCCCCTGGTAAAAAGCAACCACTGCATCAAGTAAAGTGACACAACGGCACAGACCCAGGTAAAAGCAAAGACCGCATCCGGTCGCCCGTTCTTAGACCGATGAAAATTCGAGCTATGAGAAATGTTAAAACTGAAAACAACAATGAGATATCATCTAACGTTAATAAAAAAACAAAACTGTTACATGATATCAGGGAGAAAACAGACTCGATTCAAAAGTACCGCTCAAATTAAAAGAGTATGAAACACAATTGAAAAAAGTACAATACAGTATGAAAAGGGGGACCATAAGGATTATGCGACATTCTAGGGGGAGGATTGAGAAGGAAGAATAGAGAAAAAAATCATTAACATGCGTGGTATCACCAACAAGATCAAAATTTCGATGTCAATACAATACGCATAGAAACGACCAAGTCTCAAGCTTCTTCCATAGGTGGCAGAGAAAGGCAGCGTTGATGCAGATGAAAGCGTGGATGGGGTATATAGCACAGTATTCGTATCGTTTAGCTGAGCTTCTTAGCCACCTTGTGGAAGAAGGCAGAAAGCCTTTTCCTTCTCTTCTCCTTTGCTGGGGCAGCGGCTTCCGTTGTCTCGGCTGGCTTCTCTCCTGTCTTTGTGGTCTCGGGAACAACTTTGTCGGCAACCTTTTCAGCAGCATCAACAGCCTTCTCCGCGGTCGATGGCTCTTCAGTCTTTGGTGGCTCAACCGGTTCAACCTTGGTCTCTCCCTTTGTGATGGCCTCTTCAACCTTCTCCTTGGCTTCAACAGCGACTGGGTTGGCGACTGCCTCGGAAGTCTCGCCGGCCTTCTCAATGCTAGCGGTGACAACAGCTGGGACGGTCTCCGCTTCGGATGGCTTCACGGCTGGAGTTTCCGGGATTGGCTCAACAGGCTTGACTTCTTCCTTTAGCTCGGCCTCAATCTCCTTCTTCGCCTCGACGGCAACAGGGGAAGCTGATGCTTCCAGTGGGGCGCTAGCCTCAGCCTGGCTCTCACGAACAACCTCTGGGACATCGGCGCTTGGAGTTTCGGTGGTAACCGGGATTGGTGGGGCAACTTCAGTCTTCTCAACAAGCTCCTCCTCAACCTGATAAAAATTCATTAGCACTATTCAATCTACGATACTAGTGTTTTGGGAGTGTCATACCTCAGCCTTGGCTACAACGGCCTCTGGAACTGCACTGGCTTCAGGCTCAACTTCAGCCTTGGCCTGCGAGTCAGTGACTACTGGTGGAACGGTCTCAGTAGTAGCGGTGGCGGGGTCCTCCTTGCCGACAATTGGGAGAACAGATTCAGGAATGACCTTTTCAGCAACAGTGGAGACGGCAGTAGTAACTGCTGCAGTAACAGCGGCAAGTGCGGCGGCAGCGGTTTCACCGACACCAAGGTTAGAAGCATCGGCCTTCTCGTAGGATTCCTCGTCCAATTTAACATTGTCCGTCACGCTGGCAGTGCTTGGTGGCACTGGCTCGCCCGGGGCAAGGTCAATCGGGTTTGTGGCGGTCTCGGAAGCTGGGATTGGGCTAATTTTAACGGTCTCATCCTTTGGCTCCTCGGCATCAGCGGTATCCGGGAGGAATCCAGGAACGGACTTTGGATCCGGGGTGGGGAGATCCTCTGGTGCAGCAATGGCCTTGGTGGCTTCTGGGACAATTGGTTCTGCCTTGGCAACCTCCTCTAATGGAACCTCAGCGGCCAATGCGGCGGTGGTAGCCTCTGGGCCAACTGAGGAGATGGCGGCAGGAGCAGGTGGAAGCGGTTCCTCCTTCTTCTCCGGGATCTCAACGACTGGTTCCTCTGGCTTAGCTTCCTCAACGACGACCTCTCTCTTTGGTTCTAGTGGGACTTCAGCGGCAAGGTCGGCGGTAGTAGCGGTTGGACCAGCTGATTGAATAAAAGGAGCGACGACTTCGTCAGCGGTATCCGGGATGACAGGAACGCTAACAATAGGGTCGTCCTTTGGAACAATATCCTCGGGAAGCAAATAATTGTTGTCGTTTCCGGACTCATCCTTCTCCACACGCTGCTTCGGATCAATAGTCCAGTTTCCGTCGACGACATACTACAGCACAAAAGCCCGTGTTAGCCAGGCCACTTCTCTCCACCGCGATACGGCTATCATATCATCCGCAATCTCGCGTATCTGCGTGTTTTATAGTAATATTCAGGGATTTACCTTGTAGATGGTCTTCTCGACTTCAAGCTCGACGGAGCCGAGGTGGATATTATCGGCGCCCTTAACAAGCTTCTCGCTCTTTGACCATTTATCGAAAGAGCCGGTAACGAAGACTTCGTCCGCTTCTCCGGACCTACATTCGAGTAAAAGTTAGTTGTTAACATTTTTTTCATAAGCCTTTTTTTTTCGCCACAAAGGCAGCACCCTGCGACTCTAGATCGGCCTCGCTGGGTATTTGTCGCGACTGAAGCTCATCATTGGTGAGAAAATCGCATCCAATACGCGTATTCCGGAGGGGCGATCCCATTTCAACGGAACTTCTCGGATGGTTTGGGGTGTAATGGCAGTCTATAAACCCTCGCGTGCGCAAGATGACGAGTCCCCATATATGAGTTTGCATGCGACGTGTAAAGATTATCATCGTCGCAATTCGCCCAAGAAAACCACGATGGTATTCATCTTTGTAAAGTGGCAGCTGGCGTGCGATTCCCATAGCCGTCGAGTTTCCAGAGTCGCCTCCTGAAAATTGTGGGGAAGGTTCCAAAACTCACCATTTGAAAGTATAGATTCCCTTGGTCATTGTGATTTTTTTGTTCTCGTTGATGGCGTAATTAAAATAAAAAAAAAAGTAACAGGAATATACACCGAGAGGTTGTCTAGGTGAAAAAAAGTGCTGTAGATGAGAGATTTAGAAAGGAATGAGTTAGAGAATCAGTGCGAAGAGATTTATGGAAATGGAAATTTAGGTTTTTGAGGGGAGGGGATGAGATGCTGATGAGATGAGATATGTTACAGGAGGAGGCTGAAAGGGTTTCGTTTCTTGTGTGAGCGAAGTTGTGTGAGCGTGAGCAGGTAAGTAACTTTGCAGCGGCGGGAGGAAGAAAAAAGACAAAAAAAAGCTGATGGCGCAGGAACACCCTCCTCTTCCTCTTCCTCTTCCTTTCTTCCTCCTCCCAAGCAAGCTAAGTTAAAAAGTCCACACACACCACCTCAGCTAAGGTTATAATATACCACTTGAGACAACCAGGCACATGGATGTGGATGGGGAGATGACGGGGTAGCAGCGGAAAGATTTTGGAGTTATTACATCAGGGGAATAACCTAACCCTCCTCCAAATCTTTTGCTGTTCATTCTTAATCAATCAACCGAGCAATGCAACGGAACGGCCGCCGTTGGGAATGGGGAAATCTATCGGAGCCGAACGATAGGACATGCACACGAGTCTCAGGTATTTAGAATGACGCATCTCCATTCCCCCTCTTCCCGCGTATTTCTTGGAAAGAACCAGAAAGAATTCCAGGTTTACGTGCAGGCGACGGGTACAAAGGATTTCATTCTTCTGTGCGACGTGTATTTTCCCTGCAAAAATGTCGAAAAGGGCTCGGCCTTGAAGCCTTCTCTTTCCCTCGTGAACCAAGCTGGGGTGCGAAAAGAAAAAATCAACTTACCCCAAAGAAATAAATGGCAAACTAGACCGACCTAGACTTGAAGCTTGAAATACCTAGTGAGCAACTATAAATAACGATAAAACAAAGAGAAATTTTGAAAGCTGAAGAAAGAAAAGAAGAAGCGGGAGAGTGAAAGTGGCAGAAAGAGGAGAATAAATCGCGAAACAGCAAAGTAGCCCGCACTCCTTTCACGAGGCCCAATGCGCCCTTTCCACTTTTTTTTATAATCCCACGATCCAAAAGCAATTCCAGCAGCCTCAATGAAAATCAGGGCAGGCAGGGATTCAATTCCTTCATCGGACAGGCAACCTGGAACACAAAAGAGAATAATCCTGTCTAGACAGCTCCACTCTTGCTCTGCTGTTCTTTTTCTTGTCTCTTGCATCTTGCATCTTGTTCAGTTCGTTTTGCCCCTCAACCATCTCTCTTCTGCTCTCTCTCATGCAGGACATCGTTACTCTTGAAAAAGAAAAAGAAAAAAGAAAAAACCGCGAATAGCCAAGGCCGAAGCAAGCATTCTGCATCAGTCGGGCTGGTTGTCCGTTTCGTGATTTTTCCCCTTTCTGATCCAGTCCAAACCCAACGCCAAACAAGGCCTCTTCTGCGCTGCACATGGGATGAGTTCCCACCAGACATGCAGACAGACCGCTGCTACCATTTGCTGCTGTTGCTGCTGCTTGCTGCATCCTCCCAGCTCCGCCAGCTTAACCCGAAGCCTGTTAATATGCAATATGCACATCCGTTGTGACATGATATAGCGATATCAAAGACATCTTCAACTGTCAACAGAAAATTTTTTCCTCCTTTCGTTTACCTTAGCCCTATCACAGTTCACTCTGCATCATGCAGGCCCACTCCCGAGTCTGTAAAACGCATCAAATCATATTTCTTCATCGCATACATAATCTAATCATAGATACTGCTACTATCGTATCGCGATTCCGATACCACCGCCCGTGATAACGAAAAATTTTTTCTTCCTTTCCAATAGTAACATCCAAGAGAAATGAAAAATGAAGTTTTTCAAAATTGTCGACTCTTTCCGAGCCTCTCAAAGCAACACTAGCAAATTCGCACTAAACTTAAACCCCAGGCGGAAGGCTTGCCCTGCAAATCAGGAGCAAAAAAAGAAAGAAAGAAGAACTCCATAAGAGAGAAAATGATATCATGTATCATATGACAACTCAGCCCTTCGCCAACGTAATTCCATAGCTAGTAAAAAATAAGCCAACGACTACATAGACGGCCTAGATGGTAGACCTAGTTAAAAACTCCCCTAGCAAAACCGTTAAACGAGCTCATACGAAACCCCCCCCAAAATTCAGGTGGCCGGTAAACCCAGGCCAGGGAGAATTCAAGCCGTGTCTCCAGCCGTGTTTCTCACATACGACTGTCCAAAATCTCCCCAAAAAAAGTCAGGGCGGGCATCAATTACCCCAGCAAGCTTACTGCTATTGTTCTTTTTTTATATACAATAGACGAAGAAAACAAGGGCGAGGTGGACAGGAATTTTGGCTAATTCACCATCTAACGATATTATTCTTTTTTTGCTCGGTTGAGTTGAACCGGGGCGTCATAGCAAAGGAGCAGGTGATTCGCGCAAAAAGCTTAAAAACAACCAGAACCCCGTGCCTGATCTAGGCTATTATCGTGTGAGCAATAGCTAGTAGGCAATCGTCCAAGCATTTGCCCTTTGGTCATATTGTTAGGCAAGAAGAGTAATTAAAATAGTTAAAATCTTTGAGCCGCGCGCCTGGGGAAATCGGATCTCAAAAACGTTTCTATTAATATGTATTATCGACTATAACATGACAGCCTTCCCATCTAAAACCAAATTATACCCAACATTATTACTTGCGTAATTGTAGTACGTCTATACTCTAGCAAAAAGTAGAAATGGAAAATATTACGAAGGAATAGAGCCATGATATGATGTAATTAATCATTCTCCATTGCAACCGCCCGCCAGTTTGCGCCAGTACCATGACATCGTTTCTATTTGACAGTGTCCCTTGAAAAACGTTCCTTTTTTTTCATCTGAACGTAGGGAGCAAAGGCCGTTTCGAATTTCAGAAAGGCAAAGAATGTACGCTTGTAGTCGCTTGCCAAAACAGCTTGTATTCACAAAACAAGAAGACAAAACAAAGGGCACAGGGTCTTTGAACAAAAAAGAGAATTGGCAAAAGCCTATGAACAGTAAAATCAGCAAGAGCTGTTGGAAGGGAATGCTGCCCGTCTAGAAAATCAACTCGTCTCTATCGAAAGCGTTGCTGAAAGTCTCGGGTGGTGTCAACGCCCCTAGGGCACGGCGCATGTGACTGTTAATGATTTGAAGCCCATACTGATAGCTTGCATTAACCCATCCAAATCCTTCGCGGGCAACTCCCTTGAAATCCAATCCTTGATTTCCGTACTCAGCATCAACGCGGTGGGGGTCCACAGGACGTGTAACATCGTACTTCTCGACAACGACTCCGTTGTAGTCGAAAAAGGCCTTGGTCATCATGAAGAGCCAACGATACGCAAGACGTTCCGCTTCTTGATCGAAACCGTAGCGTTGAAGGCCTCCCCATGCGAGGATTTGCTGAGGAGCCCACCCGTACGGGTAGTCCCATTGTCGGTTAGGGCGATCTATCCCCACAATGCCTCTAGACTCTTCCGTTCCGGCAACTAGGCCTCCCAGCATTTCAAACTTAGGCAAGGCCCTTTCGACCATCGATCTAGCTTGTCCCGGGGATGCAGCTCCTGCCCACATGGCCCAAAATGTGGTGGCAGTTTCGTACTCATGCTGCTGTCGGGTAGCACAGTTGTAGTCGAAAAAGAACCCCTTCTCAGGGTTCCAGAGATATTTGTCCATAGCCATCTTGCGGCGACGAGCGCGTCGATCCCAGAGTGCGGAGGACTCAACGTGCCCCGGGGTCTGCCCAGCAACGCACCACTCCTCTGGCACAACCAGCTTATCATTAAACACCGTTCTGATCGTCTTGGCAAGATCGATCTCGTATTTGTATAGCAGAGAATTGAGGTCAATAGTGGCGAGGTCACCGCAGATTCTTTCCAAACGGTAAGATGTATCGTGACCTGACTCCCTGACAGCACGATCATGCAAAAAGTATTCATCCAGCTCCGGCTCTAGAACAACGCCATCGTTATAGGCCGTCTGAAAGTCATCGAAAGTCATACCATGCTTATCCGCGTATGGTTGGAGGAGGTGCTCGAAATGGGAGGCTTCCGTTTCAGGAGGGATACCCTTCCCATCTGGACGGTAGCGAGAAAGACCCGTAACCTTGTCCAATCGTGGCTCGGCCATCCAAACGGTATGGTATTCTTTCATGGCTGCGAGTAGAGCTTCTCGCAGAAACTCCTTTGCACCAGGTTCGTGCTTGATGCGGTCGTAGACACGGAGCGACATGTCTGTCAAGAACGGAGGCTGGGATCTGGAGAGATAGTAGGATCTGTTGGCATTCAAAATCTTTCCATAGTGCTGGATGCAGAAAACGAAATGCTCCACCATTGCCTTTGCTAAGTCTACCCTGTTGTCTATTAATAGACCAAGCGACTCCATGTACGAATCCCATCCATACAGCTCGTTGAAACGCCCACCAGGAACAACGAACGGTTTGCCAACAAGAGTTTCGGTACCGGTCTTGGTATCGACTTCCTTGTCCATGGCTAAGGCAAGCAAACCGGGCTTGTCATTGAGAGACTTGACGTAATCGGCTGTTATGTCCTTTGGAAGTAGAATTACTTCAAGTCTCAGCTCTGGGCGGTCGCTGGCTACCTTCTGGTAATATTCGAGCTGTTCCGGGCACCCAATAGGTACATATATACGTGGTCGAGGGTCGCCTGTTCGGTCCTTCGGATCGAATCCAACAACTTCGATAACGCTTGCATCGATTCGACGAGTTAAGCCGTCCCAGAAACTCGTTCTGATGAGGCGGGATAGACGGTCCACTGGATTCTCGTTCAAACGTGCTTCATCCAAGACGATGTATCGTCTCCCGAATTGCTTGGCATAGGTAAGCTCCTGAAGCAGATTTGATAGCATGTACGTGCCTCGGATATCAGCACGATTGTAGCCACCAGAGTTTGCGGTTCCTAACGACAAAACCTTCGGCCCACCATCATCAATAGTGATCTGGTAGTTTCCATCTGTATCTTCTGATTCCAGTAAGGATTGCAATGTGCTGTTGACGTTAATGAAGAACTTGCGTGGGATCGTAGTAGGATCGTCTAATTCAAATTCAGTCAGTCAGTCATTAGCTTAATTAGGTATCAGTACGTGAGGTTCATACCGTATGAGGCACGACGACGGCCGGTCGTCGGTTGCCCGTCAATGCTCAACCCTGAACCGGTGGGTAGTGCAGCCTATTCAATTGCGTTAGCTCTAGTGAACTAATGTACTCAAGGATATTGGGTAAGCATACCGAAGTTGAATATGTCCTGGCTTTACTGCGGATTGCCCCTTTCTTGGTGGACCCGATATCGTGTTCAGCACCATAGTAAATATGGGCTGGGGAGAACTCATGCAAAGAGTCGTGTGATGTGTTGTATCGCAAGACCCCGACGGTTCTTGGGACTGCATCGGTATCAACGGTAGAGTTGACCTTGATACCCTCGGATTCAAGGGCAGCTTTAGCTACAGCTGGAACGACCTGCTCCAGCCTTTGAGGGTGGACAATGGTCGATGGAGAGGTTCCTGGCTGAGGTGCGTAAGGTCCGCTCTCCATCTTTGCTATTCAATGCAGGTTTTCGTTGCTCCAAAGGTCCAAGCCGGTCAGGTATCTAACTCTGAAGTTGGATACTGCAGCAGTTTGAGGTTTTGTGCGATTGATAAGACTGTGTGCTTGTACGATAATCTAGCTGCAATGGGATGGAGTAGGTAGCCGTCGATAGGAAAAATCCGGGTGACTAAACCGCAAGTTCTAATATTTACAGACCGTTGAACCTTGTTTTATTATCGGAGCCGGGTAATGAATGTCGATGGCATTGAGTGCAAAGGGCTATTGTGGTGATAACTCCGCTCTATCGAGGAAGAACGAGGATTGAAAGGGGTTTACAGCAATTGAACTATATTGGAGGTAAATAAAGGAATATTCAGTTGAAAGCCCAGAGAGTATTGTTGGGGCGGAAGGCTGTCTATCTGGCCCAATCCGAGAAGGTTTGGATTTGGGCAATTAATATTGGAAGAAAACCGAAAAAAGTATAACAGGAGAGGTCCCACTCAGATCGTCTACGATGTTCCAGCGGGCCGCCACGGTCACAAGAGAGCTGCAGTCTATTGTGGTACTGACAAGTCAAAATCGAATATTCGTAGAAGATTAATTTGGAGATCAGGAAAAGTCGCGAAAATCAAGATTCATTTAGAAATTCTGGGGTTGCAGCAGGATTATAAAGGGCTGCTCGGAGAGACGAAAAAATAATAAAGCTTCTTCTTCTCTATCAGGAGTTTTGCTACCAATATATGACTTCACACCTACAGGGCAGCCATGCTAATTTCAACGGAGTCCACTTTCCTCTCTTTTCTTTTTCCTTAATATTTCCTCACTTAAACCCCCCTAACATAAAAAACCCACATCTAAGTATTAACCAAATAAAATTTAGATGGCCCCATTCCCGCCTCGCCCGTGAAAGGTCTGTTGCATCGCTAAGCTTCAAAGGGTCCAGTAGCCGAAATAGATGTTTGCAGCCATCTCTTTTTTTTTTTTTTTTTTTTCCTTTCACTGACATGTATGTGCATGCATATCAGCAGGCAGGAGAGAAAAAAAAAAAAAAAAAAAAAAAAAAAAAAAAAAAAAAAAAAAAAAAAAAAAAAAAAAAAAAAAAAAAAAAAAAAAAAAAAAAAAAAAAAAAAAAAAAAAAAAAAAAAAAAAAAAAAAAAAAAAAAAAAAAAAAAAAAAAAAAAAAAAAAAAAAAAAAAAAAAAAAAAAAAAAAAAAAAAAAAAAAAAAAAAAAAAAAAAAAAAAAAAAAAAAAAAAAAAAAAAAAAAAAAAAAAAAAAAAAAAAAAAAAAAAAAAAAAAAAAAAAAAAAAAAAAAAAAAAAAAAAAAAAAAAAAAAAAAAAAAAAAAAAAAAAAAAAAAAAAAAAAAAAAAAAAAAAAAAAAAAAAAAAAAAAAAAAAAAAAAAAAAAAAAAAAAAAAAAAAAAAAAAAAAAAAAAAAAAAAAAAAAAAAAAAAAAAAAAAAAAAAAAAAAAAAAAAAAAAAAAAAAAAAAAAAAAAAAAAAAAAAAAAAAAAAAAAAAAAAAAAAAAAAAAAAAAAAAAAAAAAAAAAAAAAAAAAAAAAAAAAAAAAAAAAAAAAAAAAAAAAAAAGCCTTTTGGGTTGGACACCGAGTTGGGCACTGGCACCCTCAATGCCCAACTTGCTTCCTAGCAGTAGCTTAGCAAAACGGAGACGCTAATTCGAGGAGCATTTGAGATCCCCCACGCTGAACTAAGAGATTAGGGAGGCTGATATCATTTTTGCTCTGGAGCTCATCAGGACAGGGTTGCTATGCGAAATTTCAATATCAAAAGGAGAAATAAGGCGAGTATGTAGAATGCACGTTGGCTGGGCTAATTTTTTCCCTCCCTTGATGTTTCTTTTGCGGTGTAGGTCGTCGGGCGTGTTCCGAACTGTCTGGGCGGTCTATGTCCACGTTGATGAAGTTCTTTTTGTGGAGCGATCTGGCGAGAAGTATTTCACTAAAACGAGAGAAAAAAAATTGCGCGTCGCCGATGTCAAACTTTTAGAACCACAACCTGTAACCTGGGAGTGAGTTGCGCGTTGCACTATTGATAGAGCCGTAGGTTCGTAACAGTTTTCGAACACTTTCTTGACTGATCTATTTATGCTCCTGGAGATTTAAACTGCTTCAGTTGCTAACTATGGATCGTGTGACATCGGCTCCTTCAGCTTTTTGCCTGCGGACATTGAGCGAAGCGGAAATTTGGCCGACCCAGCGATCAAATTTCGAAGCTTGTCCGATGAAGTTCATATGCGACAAAGAGCAAGTGTAACCCCCAAATTGTCCTTTTACGAAACAACATTCAATAGAGTGGAGGTTTTAAAAAAGATTGGTCAGATGACCCTAACCTTCCAGAAACCGCCAGATCGGGTCAGGAACAGAACAAGAAAGGGCACATCCAGAATGTTTTGCATTCTGTGCGAGATTCGGGGAAGCACGGCCAGCGTGAAAACAGCTATATCAGAACGTCAATGCCACCCAAGTGGGCCATTGTGATGGGCACGAGATGCAGAAAAAATGCCTCTGCATTTTTTGGGTGGCCGAGACCCAGGGATTTTTAGTAAGGCGATGAGCATCGCGAGAAAATCCAATCGGAGAATGAGGTAGCTTAAAAAATTATATTCTGCATTACATTCCCGTTCTCCTGGTCCCCGAGGCTTTGCGGGGAATTCCTGCCTATTGGTTCCCCCACACTTGGTCAGGCGGATGCGGTAAAGCAGGAAGCGATGCTTAGCTTTTCGTCCTTGCAGAGCTCGCCGGGTGTTTGGTAACGGCGAAGTACTTTGAGTACTTTTCTTGCGTCGATTAGGCAACTTGTCGACAGACACTATTATGAATGAGAATGAATGTACATAATAGAAACTTGCGTTCAAATTTTGTTGATGGCTCACGCGACATGAAAATTTTTGACATGTGGCTTAGACCTAGAAGTTCAGCAAGATCTCGAGCATCACGGATTCTTCGCTTCACTTCCACGACGGAATTTCCATTTATGCATATGCAAGTGTCTCATAAACCCGACCTCGACTAAGGCCTGCAATACTTATCTCCTTAGCAAGATCTACTCTATCCAATGAGTGTGACATTGAGGATTGCGAAAGCCTGTATCTAGCATTCACTTGAAAAAAATTGACGAAAAAAATTTTTATAACGCGAAATTTGTTCAATTGATGCAATTATCTACGAGATAGATACATTAAAAATAGATAGAATAGAAACGACGCAGCCACTCCATCTGAAAATCATCAAAAGATCCACTCTCCCATCCCCAAAAAACACCATTTCAAACAAATGAAGATCGTATTTGGGAACCTGTCAGACCACCATCGCTACCAACCCAAAATGCAATCATTCGCTCCCGAAGGAAGACAAAGTCAAGCAAGTGGGTCGAGATCATCACCACCTCATCGAAGAAACAAGTTCCTCGAGGGGTAACATAAATATCGGCTTCACTCTGTGGTAGCGAGGTTATTCGAGCCGACCAGCTCAGTCATCAGCCAGGATTGGAATTGTGGCTCTTTTAAAGAATTCAAAAGAGGATATACACTATAGAAATGATCCTATCTGCAGAGGGGGTCAGTATATGATTCAATGATGGATTTGAAAATCTTTTGGAGGGGGTTTGACGTACGAAGTGTGGTCTAAAGAAAAAAAGAAGAAGAAAGAAAATTGAAAATTTTGAGGGGAGGAGGGAGCTTATATAGTTTCCAGATTTTCGTGTTGAGGGAAAAAAAAAAATTTTCTTGTGCGCGCAAACTAAAAATTTTTTCCTTGCCCAGGCACCTCAACCCCGGGAAACATCACTATGCCACCTCAACAGGCTTGACCAACAGAGAAACGGCCTGGTACTTACTAGGACTAGCTTTCAATCGACTATTGATAGTTCTAGCTAGAGCCGAGCCAATATGAGGGTTTCATCTCGTCTACCACGCCACTATTCAATTATCCAGGCAAAGCTACTCAGCTACTCTATCGGCATCGCAATATGCGGTTGCAATATCAATCTAATTATTGCCCTATAGCTCCATCATCAAATCGATTACCCTCCTGCGAGCCCAGGGAAACGATATGCAGGACACTGTCACCAGGAACAAGTACAGAGATCTACGATGGCTTCTTCCAGGCTCCCCTAATCAACCGAACATGCATGTGAACTTGCAATGTGCGGATTGATCCTGCACTTTTGGGGGTACACTAAGGCCCGAGCTTCTAGAAGGCAACATGGAAGGTGTGCCAAAAAGGTTGTCTCTCGTCAAAGGGTGAAAAAAACAGGCTTGAGGCATGTCAGGTAAGCGAGCCAATGGGAGCTTGTTTGAGGCAGTATCGAACGACGTCGAGAAGATTTCCATACCGCATTCCACAGCATCCTGCACACCCTCTTCTTTTTAATAAAGGAAAAAAGAGAAGAGACGTGATATTCTTAGCCGACTCGGAGGGGAGAAGTGAGATACCTTGTCAGCAAAAGAGGAAAAGCGGGGTGTCTGTGGGCTCTTGTGTCTATGCGCATTGAATTCCCAGAGCACATCTTAACCGAGGAGGATGGTAAAAGAGGCAGCACCCGCATCCACAATGCAGGCTAGCTACTTGTCAGCTGGGTAAAGAGAGACGAGGAAAAAGTAGGACGGTTTCATGTAGCCAAAAGAGCCAAGCGAGGAAACGAGAAACAAGAAGCAGCATCATTTATCCAGAATTAACGACAGCGACCAGGAGAGTATCGGAAAAACCTCAGAAGCTTGGGGCAACGGGAGACTCGGGCTGGAGACGACAGCCCGCAGTGAGCTTGGACATTCTTTTGCAAGGTAGTAAAAAAAAAAAAAAAAAAAGGTTTGTCGTAGTTATTGTCGTGATCTCCCGACACATTCCCTCTGCACAACCCCGCCTCGTTCTTTATTATTATTTTCTTCTTCCCCTCTCTCGCTCTGCATTCCCTGGTCTTCCAAGTTCTGGTGGTGCTTGATGCAGCTCAATGCAAAATACGAAATGGCTGGTCCCATGAAGGAGCTAGACCCAACCCCTCACCTAGCTTGGTATCCATCCGCTTAGCTCTTCTGCTTGCTTGCTTGCCCTTGGTTGCTTTTTGGGGATGCACCTTTTTTTGTATGTTTTCCCGCAAACAGCTCGAGCACTGACTGAAATCGTCATCGTCCAGTCCTTCCTCCACAAAACCAGTCAATCTCCCAAGAGGAAAAAAACAAATTAAGTTTAAGAAAATTAAAAATCCTCGTTCGGGGCCACTCACCTTTTCCTTTTTTATTTTCTCTCTCTTCTTTCGCTTCGCTTCTATCTTGCTTCCATTTCGCTTCCATCTCTTATTGTTTTTTTTCGGACGTTATCGCCAAATCCCACCGAACCGGGCTGTTTCTCTCTCTTTTTTATTTTTTCTTTGGGTGGGTGTGTGCTTCTTGCCCGACCCACGAACCTCCCTCCAACAGAGCTACATTTTGAGTTCGTTTTAATTTTTCTACCTCGTGCAGATAAGCAAAGAACTGTAAGTGCTTCCGTAAGAACCGCTAAAAATTTACAATTCGCGCATGTACTATCGCCCTTCCCCTCTGTGGCCCGAGTTCTGCGTGGGATCCTGCAGAAAGTTCCACCTGATACCTGCTGTTCTCTGAGTTCGTCTTCCTCTGATCCTGCACGCCGTGTAACTAGAAAGCTTCTCTCTCGACTGTTTGAATTTCGGACACCCCACCTCCATTCGGTGCAGCGTCCCACGGTTTCCGGTGAGTCCTAGAAGAAAGGATATCACAGAGAGTCATCCTGGTTACTGAGGGGTCGGAAGCGATCTTGATATGATCGGTTATCTCTGCATTGCCCGGCATTATTCGCCTGTCGTTTTCGTTTCGTATTGCGAGGGCCCTGCTTGACCTACGCATATGGGAAAAGAACCTCGTGGCTTCCCGCCCGCCTTTGCTTAAACCCCCCACAATCCAAGCATCTACCCTCTGCTTTTCTTCTTACCTATACTCGTTTCCAAGGAATCTCACTCCTAGTTGAGACCTAGTCCCCCGATTAGGTCCTCCTACTTGTTAGCCCTTCTCGTAGCCTGCTATCAAGTTTGCTTTTCTGCTTAAATTCTGTGCTTCTATTACTCGCTGTTGAACCTGATAGACGATAGTCTACTGTGGTTCATGAGACACTCTCGCCCATCGCAGCTTATCAAGAGTTCAGATTGATTGACTATTTACCGAGCAAATCCATTAGATCACTTTAATACCGCAAATTTCAAATACCCGTCGCTCCACCCATAGACTCCTCCTACCAGCCCACAACCGTCTGAGGCCTACCGCAGTGCGATTCCCTTCAACCCTTATACTTTATCTTAGAACCGAATCGTCACAAGCACCTCCCGGTTATATCAAAAGCGATCCATTCGTCTTCAAGATCGCAATTATTTTATTCTGGTTTCAGAATGTTAGTACTACGTCTCTCATATGGTTGTGGATTTAGTGTCTAACAGAATCCGCAGACTCCTCTCGCTTAAGCAGACACCTAAACAATCGATAGCATATTTACACGTCTGGGCATTGCCATCCAATTTCACAAAAAAAAAAAAAAAAAAATTTACTTCGATTAATTCGTTTGGATCGAGCTTAGCCATCAAGTATCTCCTTTGTCGGACTCTAAGAAAAGGATGAGTCTGCCACCTACCTACATAAACGAGCGGACGGCGCTTGAACGGGAGATTCAGAAACAACAGCCAACTGACGTTCTTCAATTCTGTGCCAACCATTTCAACAAGAGGCTCGAGTCGCAGCGTGCAGAATTTTTACTTTCTGGCACCCACGCTGCTGGTTCTTCAGCATCCGCGTTCGGCGGCTTCGCTCCAGTATCTGGAGGGCGAGCTAGCCCTGGTGTTGTTCCTGTAGAAAGCTCGTTCCCTGGGTTTAACACAACCTCAACATTCCAAACCGCGGCTTCCCCGCCCGCAACCGAAATTGGACCCAACGATAAGATAATCGAAGAAGAGGAACCTGAAATCGGAAGCCCAACTAGCTCTAGTTTCAAGCAGGTGAGCTTTGGGCCAAAGGATGGGTCCGGCTCCATTGCTGAGCAAGTTGCACGCATTTCTTCTTCCCCACCACCAACTGGTACAACATTTGCACCCCGCGGTCGCCAAGCTCCAGGTACTCTTTCCCCAC
>LDUD01000027.1:1131796-1156650 GCA_012184295.1 Dactylella cylindrospora
CTTCCGTGTTCCGGTCCCCATCACCCTCCAACGACTTCCCATCGAATTACAACATGAACCGTCGAACATCGGTTTCGGCCGAGTCTATGGTCCCCTCCGCCTCAAACGAGGACTGGACTCCGCCTTTTACCCTAAAGTCCGCCGACCAACTGCAGCGTTTAAAAGCAGCTATTGCTGACAACCTGTTGTTCCGAAACCTTGATGACGAGCAAACAAAGCAAGTTCTCGGTGCACTTTCCGAGAAGGCTATTCGTCACAAGGACACAAGAATTATCACCCAGGGGGACGTGGGTGACTTCTTTTATGTCGTCGAGAAGGGAATTTTCGATGTCTACGTCAACCCAAGTGGCTCTATGACCCCCGGGTCGGGCGGTATGGGCACAAAAGTCACGACTATTACCGCCGGTGGAAGTTTCGGTGAACTGGCATTGATGTATAACGCTCCTCGTGCTGCGACCGTAATCAGCACAACTCCCGAATCTATCCTCTGGTCTTTGGATCGTGTTACCTTTCGCAAAATTTTGATGGAAAATACCTTTAAAAAACGACGCATGTATGAAGCTTTCTTGGAGACCGTGCCTCTGTTGTCGGGACTCATGCCATACGAAAGGTCCAAGATTGCAGATGCTCTCGAGACCAAGACGTACCCCGCTGAGGCAGTCATCATTCAAGAAGGTGACCCGGGTGACAACTTTTACATTGTTGAGCAAGGAACGGCCGAGGTCAAGAAACGGTCTGAGGGAAACAAGGTGCTCAAGATGTACACCAAGGGGGACTACTTTGGTGAGCTCGCCTTGTTGAATGATGCACCTCGTGCCGCCAGCGTTGTCGCAAAGGACAAGGTCAAGGTTGCGACGCTTGGAAAGGAAGGATTCCAGAGATTGCTCGGACCAGTCACAGAAATCATGAGACGAAACGACCCGTCTCAACAGCGAATCGATGGCGAGGATGATACCGCCATGGGAGGTGTGGTGGCAGGCGAGAATTACAGCATGAGTTGAAAGTACATTTAGGGACTTTTTGGGATAATTGCGTTTTTCCTTCGAAATGCTGTTGACTACTAGTGATAATCGTTTTTATTCCCTCATAGGTAGTTCCTTCCTTTTCTTTTCCACCCTCTTATCTCCCGTTTGCTTTAACCGTTTGATGGAGTATTGTTGAGAAAGCCAGCAAAGCAATGCAGAAATCCTGTCATTCGTTTCTTTTTTTTGTTACTTTTTTTTATTATTTCCTTTTCTCCCTTCAGATTTATTACTTTCTGTACAAAGAGTTACAAAGAAAATTCCACAATAGGGAAAAAAAACTTGTCCCCTTCCCCAAAATAACATGACAATGATGTTGGATTGGATAGAACAGTCAGAGACCTAGACGTTTTAGATTCATCATGGGTATATGCGCAATTCCATTTTTTGCCACGAGGATGTCGGAACCTTTTTTCTTCTCTTTTCGACAGGGAACGGAATTTGTGCCCTACCCGTGCGTCCCCCCTCTTCCGAATAACCAATTACGAAGAAATGAAACGATACGAGAAAAGGGTCTAGGTCTTTTTGTTTGCATATATGCATATATGCATAGACAACATGTGGAGAACGTTGAACCCTGGGATCCCTCACCAACGGGAGTAAAATGTGATAGAAAAACAAGCTAGAACCTAGGTATCAGATGCTTCTACTTGCTACAAAAATTCCCGCGCCAAAGGCAAAAAAGAGAGAGAGAATATGAAACAATTTCCCAAATATATATTGAACAATCTTATTATTCTTCGGGATCAGATCGCCGTCTATCTTACAAAGCATGACAAAAAGCAAGCCTCCAAGTCTAGAAAGAAGCGGATGCGCGATGGAAGGGTGAAGGGGGGAGGGGGGTGGCTGCTGCCACGGGAAAGTGTTCAATTAACGGTGCCCTATGGTCGCGATGGACATGCATATTAAAACCAGGGCAAGCCATAGGAGATAGCATATCAGATCTGGGGATAGAGGGAGATAGATCGGAAAACAAATATCCTTAAATCCCCACCAAAAGGGGAAATAAAAAAGAAGGGTACAATATCTGTTAGGGGGGCAACGGTGGGGTCGAATGCGAATGCAAAGAAGGGGGAGAGAAAGGGCTAACGTTAGGATTGACCCAACCGTCTCCTTTCCAGCGTCTCCCTAAACACCATCTCGCTTGCGACCTCAATCTCCAAAACCTTCCCCACACCATCCTTCCATCTCCTCTCCAGTCTCTCCAATTCCTCCTGAACGTCCACCTGTTTCCTCTTCCTCTCTCGGTTTGTTAACTCCGTTTCCTCTTTGAGCGCCACCAGTTCCCGCTCCAACTGGGCCAGCACCCCTTCCATCTGCGAGTTGCCAATCAGCCAGCTGTTCTGGCCGAAAGACGACAGGAGCGTCAGGTTCGTGACGCGGTTGGATAGATGCGTGCAGGTTGTATACGCCTGCCTTAACGCATTGTGCCATTCATCAGCAGCAGCGTCTTGCGTGCTGGTGGTCTTCCCGTTGCCATCAGCGTCGGCATCAGCATTAGCATCGTCGGTATACTTGTCAGATAAGGACGACGGAGCCGATTGGGGTTCGTATCGAGAGGCATCAACGCCACCGGAGAATGGCAGGCCTTTGGATACTCGATCTAGTTCGGCGATGATGAGATCTGTGAATACGGGGGGGGGCAAATGCGGGAGAGATGGGTGTGGAGCCGTAGCATGGGAAGGGTCAAGCTCGGCATTGATGAGTGCGTTTACCCGGGAGGTGGTGGTGGGTGTCAAGGGACGGTCGATGTCTACGTTGGGTATAATAGAAGGGAGGTTAGTATAGTTTTGTCTTGCAGAGAGGTCTTTCTTCAGCTGAAAAAAAAAATTGGCGGTAGACGGGGGAGCTTACATGGCAGCGAATCGTGCGAGGCATTGATGAGTGACATGGTGTGTAAAGCTACAAAATATGTTACAGTCGGGAAGATTCTTGGTGATAATTGTGTAAAAAGTCTGCGAGAGACGGCGGAGCCCGGGCGATGGGTAAAGGGGGGAGGATGGGGGGCCAACTGGAGGGACCTAGGTGACTGGATGTACGCTATGACAGCCAAAGGTCGCTTAGAAGAGGAGTGAGGTTCATGGTGGTTGTCGATGGGGATGTCCGGTTTGGTTGGTTGGTTTGGGAAGAACGCGGCCGGCTAGCGCTGGCTGGCTGAGGAAAGAAGAAAAAATGAAAATTTGTTGTGGCGCTCCCACCAAAATTTTGCGATCTCCAGCCGCACCATGGTACTCTCCAGCCACAGTCCAGTTACGTGTGTGAGACATGCCTCCTATTTCACATGCAGGCCAAGACTGTGAGGGATGTGAGGGATGTGAGGGATGTGAGGGATGTGAGGACACCTCATAGTAACGTTACTGTCCGATGTGAGAGTGACAGGAATGATGCGGACGTGCAGGGCCACTCTTGTGCGGACGGACAGGCTAGCTCGAGCTAGTTTGGACATGCAGCCACCATGTGGACGAATCGGGGGAGAAAGAAACGGAAGGGGAGGAGTGGAGCACAAAAAGAGACATGTCGACAGCGGAAAATGTGCGATGGCCAATCAACCTAGGCGAGCAGATGCGGCTAGGCAACCAGGGAATCCCTTCAGTTTCCATGCATGATCATGTAAGTTACGAAGGCCATGGCGTACGTGCATGAAAGACAGAGACATCTTTTTTAACGAAAAAGCCACCGCGAGTCGTCTATCTTGCTTTTTCGCTCACTGACAAAGCACCCGAGACGAAGACCCAAGACCCAAGACTAGGTGAAAAGAGCGAGAGATGGAGCGAGATAATGCACCCTGCAATGTATGTGTGATCCATGCAAAGGGGAATCCATATCGAGAAAGACCCCGAAGGAATTTTAACCTGGATTTACGATCCCGAATACTATTTCTGTTAATAATACGATCAAATATAAGGACCCACTTTCTGTAAACGGAGAGAATATTATATTCCGACAACTTCAGTCGAGGTACCGGTGTTTGCTTGGGACGGCTCGGGTGATCGCCAAATCAGAATTGTTTGTTGGCTTCCACGGAGACCCTCCGGGAGGCAAATGTGTCGCATACCGCGCGTTACAAATAGATAACCTTCACGTTTGCCTAGGTAAACATCTATCGTCTACGAATGCTTTACCCGGATCGTAGGTACCTCGTTTGACACTCGGTTTTAGAGTTTTTTTTTTTTTTCTCAAAATAAATATTGATAGGGGACGTTAATAGGCAGACGTCGCAAAAAGATGGGGATCAAATCATTCAACATCCCCGCGGACCCATCGGTATATTCAGATTGAGAGCTGAATCAGAAGATACAGGCCGCAACCGTGATAACCTCAAGCCACGCAAACGTAGTCCTGCATGTGGGTCCGATTTAGCAACAATGTCACCAGCCATAATTTCATTTTGAGAATTGTCAGCATTGGTTATCATTTGCGGCTGGGGGGCTGGCTGGTGGTGGTGGAGATGAAGGATAGTCCGATCGATTCGATATTGGATCGGACAATAACCATGATTGTGATTGTGATTGCATCACCGACAGGGAGGCTAAGGAAACCAACCGGTTGAGAAAAAGCATAAACGGGTGAAAAATTAAAAAGGAAGGGTGCGACATGTTTAGCCGAGAAAAAAAACGTGGGGCCTCATTTTTTTAGCTTCCATGATGCTTCCAACAGTTTTCCCCAAAAGAGAGACAAAGAGGAAGAGGAACGTGTGAGTGGAGAGGAGTGGAGTGCGGTATGTGCGGTGTGGATTGATGCGGTGTGAGCGTGGTTGGTGGGTGGTGGTGATGGGTGGTGGTGTGGTGCGGGTGAGACATCATCATCTCCGCTTGGCTTCGATGATGTAGGAAAGCAAGCTTGTACCGGAGAAACAATAATGTTTATCGGAATCATATGATGATTGCACTCTTCCTATTTCGGGAATCTAGTTGATGGCCTATTACTCGATAAAAATAAAACATATCCTATCCTAGTATTGGTGTGGGAACAAGATACATAACAAAAGAGAGGGGTGTGTTCCACATCTGCACGCCCGCTCGAAGGAGATGTTTCCATGAAAGGGAAAAGAAGAAAGAAAGAATTTTCTTTTCCTTGTCCGGTCGGAAGCTTGGCCGTCGAGTTCCGACGAGTGGTGTTTGACCAGGTCTGACGCGTTTGTCCACTCAAAATTACCAGATATGGAATGGCGCAGAATGGTGTTCCTTTTTCATTGGCTCGTCTATGACGGCGATGCCGGGTGTTCTATAATTAAATCTTCCCCTCTTTTTCGAAATTTCTTTCACTCGCTCTTTCGCCCCCCCCATCTTCTCTTAGCTTAGCACGCCATGTTATTCCCACATACATCTCGTTACCAGAAAATGTACTTTCCTCTACCAAATTAAAGGAAAAAATTTTCCTGTCTTTCCTTTTCTTTTTTCCCCTCATATGCGGCTCCGATAACGTCCAATGTACATGTAACGATCGTATCATTTTTTCGAATGGCTTGACCACAAGCGAAGCCAATGAACTCCACTCAGGTCAACTTTAACGCACCATGTACGTAATAGGGCCCCTCCACGAGTCAAAAAGGGTCCTCCCTGGCCGTGATTCCGTATTGGCATTCTCCGAGCTCGTGCATCTGGGGTGGGAATCTCCCGTCAAGCAGGAGCCCGAAGATACATACCCTTCACGCTCTCAGAGATAAATTGTTTTCTTGGACCTTGCTTCGCTACGTACTACGATTGAACTAAATTATTTTTTTACGTCTTCGCTGGCCAAATCTCAAGATGCTCTGCGAAGAAATTGGTAATGATCAGCTGCTTTTGCTTTCGCCCTGATCCGGAGATAAGGGGGCGTGACGTTTCAAAGGTCTTCGTCACGATCATTTTTCAGATGGTTGTCTCAATTCCCTGGGGTTTTGGAATGCATGTTTAACGACGGAATGGCGGTGCTGGTTGATGTGCATGTAATTCTCCGAACCTATGGGGTGTCATAAAAATTGACGGAGTCGCTTTTTAAACTTTGCCTTTGTTTTTTTGGCGAGCAAGCCTCTTCCCTTCCCACCCCCCAACATCCCAGGTCAGAGCGCGAGAGAGGGGAGGGGTGGTACAAAAGTTACTATTTACGTCCTTCGAGGGTCTAGATCGATCCAGGGGTTGGCGCGCGGTGACGACACAGGCTATAGTAGAGCGAGGGTGGTGTGGTATGGTGGCTATATTAGACCTTGCCCAGGGTCCAATACCCATCTCTGCCTATTCTGCTTCCGGTATGAATTCCTCGCTAGAGACATGCAAGCCACCAAGATGCGCACTGACACAAATGAGGCTAGTAAAATTAATGACGATGTGGTGGCTGTGCGTGAGAGCGGGTTCCGATCATCATCATCATGCACATTTCAAAGCACCCCATGCACGCGCCCAAAACCAACCAACCAAACAAAACCGCGCCATACCGAGACCCTAAAAAATGTTGGCGGGTATGCTGGCAAGCTTTTAGAGAGAGATTGGCAAGCCTCATGCAGAGCAGCAGGTTAACTGCCACGGGATCTTTGAGGTTGTGGATCTCTTGCTAAGCTGAGAAACTGTGGCGATTGCGTGGGTTTGGGTGTACCGCTACTCGTTTGTCTCTCCAACCAAACGCCATTTGTTTTCTAACCACGAACATTTTTCGTTTCCCCTCAGATTCCTACATGCATGGCATGCATCATGTATCTACGTTGTCGCCCACTCCCGTGCACCCCCTTTTTTCTTTTTCGGATTCTCATATCTCTCTAACCGGATATGGATTGAAACTTAATTGTTTACTTCCCCCTTCTTGGACCAGGGTTATTCAATTTAGATCATGCCATCACTACATGCAAATGTATCCTGCATATCGATCCTTGATGATCTTCAACAAGTACCTTGCACCAGCCATAGCTTGTCGGCCGGGCTAGTAAGAATGCGAATCTCAGGTGGTTGCGGTTGCGATAGCTGCTTCTATTAAGTGTGGGTAGATCTCGATCGGTTGTGTGATTAAGGTTGGATAGGCAGGCCGTGGCGGCTTGCTTTATTCAAATTGACCCGCCGAGGGAAAAGAAAAAAGGCTGCCTAAGCCATTAGCGAATGATCCTAAGGGCAAGCTTCATGACGATCAATATCAAGCCATGGTAGACTGAAGCATCTTGGGCTTCAAGAGGGCATGCTGTTCCGATATCTCCATTTTCCTCGTTGCTACCTTTGCCGTCGCGATTGATAAAGATGCATTTTTGCTGCAAGATTTTGGGGCAATTGATAAAACGCAAGACGACCGAGAGAGAAGAAAAGTGGAGCTTCGTGGGGAACAGAGAAAAATATCTTGCAAACATGTAGAGTTCCCAAAAAGCTCGCCGTTTAAACAACTTTTTTTTTTTCTCTAACGCATATATGTTAACATGATCAGATGCAGCGTAGGAACAAATTTTGCTGCAGATTTTTTTTTTTTTAGGGACGACTCGAGTGGAGTGGGTGGAAAAGAGAGGGAAAGAGGGCAACCTAGTTTTGCTAATGCAAGCCCAGGGAAATCGCGACCTTGGGCTGCAGGTTGCTGCAAAGGGACCAAAAAAAAAAGAGAAGGGAAGTACCACTGAGGGCCATCATGTGTTCCCACCACCCCCCGTACCCTGCCTGGCGAAAAAGTGTGTGTGAAGAACTAAGCCTCCGCGCACTGCACAACTACGTTACTGGCAATGCAAAGCAGAGCAGTCCCTCTCTCTCTTTTTCTTTTTTTCCTTTTGCAAATTTTCTTTTTTCTTTTCTTTTTTTAATTCTGCTTCTTTTTCTGTTCTTCTTTTTTTTCTTCTTTTCTTTTTCTTTTCCCTTCCATTTTTCTCCAGCCATTATTTTTCGCTTTTCTGCTTGATACAGGCAAAGGTACCTTTCTGTACCTGGCTAAAACCACCCACACTGAACATTGCATCTTCCGAGAACTCAAATCGGACGCCCTGTATCTGTGCCGAAAAGTCCTATCGACATAAAATTCAAGACGAGAACCCAAAAAAAGAAAAAAGAAAAACAAAATTTCTATCCCTTTCTTGCCCATTGGAATTCAACATTGGGGCTCCACTTCCTTTTTAGACGGACATGCCGGGAGCTGAATTACGAGGCCCCAGGAAATCGTGATCGTGTCGAAGAAGTGGGGCCACATACTTCGACGGCGGATGCATGCACATAGACTTGTCCTTGCATCATTCAGTGGGCACATCCCTCCCACCATATCGATCTAGGATTTGACAGTCTTGGTTGCGACTTCTTCTTTCATGGGAGTTATTCCTCTATCGGTGCACCGTGCACACACCCACACCCACATACACCCAGGGCTATATTCGGGGCTTGCTATTAGGTTCAACGCAGCGGGCCACCTCGAGGAATATAAGTAAACACTCAATCGCTCCTGCTGCTGGATTGTATCACCAGGTCAGGAAAGCAGCACACTATCGAACGACCACGGCCAGCTAGACGGAAACATACTTTCCATCTCTCTCTTACCTACAGCCAGCCGTTCGCGCAACCTCCTTCCTCATTCTTTTAATAGACTCTCTTCTTCAGCTCCGTCGTGTGCGAAACGATCACCATGACCATGGATTCACATGCCCCGGACACTCCTATGCAGATGGTAAATTTTCGCCACCTCCCTCCGATTGATTATTTTTCTTATTGCCGCTTAATTCTAGATGTTTCATAATGGTTTCTGTGGATCTAACTCGATACTCCCTTTTTTTCCCTCATATCTAGCAGGCCGATAGGTCAATCGTGCCGACCCTCATGGTTCAGAAGAAAGGCGAGCCGCACGTATTCTTTATCCCTCTGTCGAAAGTGAATTGTTGGGAGGTATGTGTAGACACCAAGCCCACCCTATGCGCCCCCATCCTTTTTTTTTTTTTTTTTTTCCTTCCTCATCTTTCCTTCTCCACCAACCTCCTTCCTCCCCCCCCCTTAACCGGAGTTTGGTCATACCGGAGGCATCCCGGGCGCCTACCAATGCAGATCTAAAGACATACTGACCCGTATCGTGTTCTAATTAAGGACCTGGTTACATCCATCCACCATCTATATACATTTTCCTTCTCGTCGCCTCCAACTATAATTACATTTGAGGGAGACGTTGTAAATCCGAAGAACTACTTACAGTTCATGAAGCCAAATACCCACCTGATACTCAACTTCCCTGTCGGGTTTCAAGCTTCGAAGAATTCCTTAAAGCGCATGAGCGAACACTTGTCACCAAAAATGATGAACATGAATTCATCGTACAGCATTGCCTTCATGAAGAAAGATCCGACAGGTGGCACCACATCTGTGCAATCCTTCTCTCCTTACAGTCCTTCACGTGCGTTCAGAAATGAGTTGGAAAGAGCTGAAGCTCAAGAGCGGAGATTAGAAGAGCAAAGGCATGCTGAACACGTCAAGGCTCGGGAGGAAGCCCTTCGTTTTACTCAATACTCAATGGGTACGGCTCCCTATTGGTTTATGTAGAGTACCTTACTCTAGTTCGAAACTCGCATGACAGAAAGACATAAAACGCCCATCCAAGGCGATACAAAATTTACATTTTTCTTGCTTTGAACGGGAAGAGACTAAGAGAACCGTTTGATTAAACAGGACCAAAAGCCACAAGCGAAAAGCGGGCCTTCCAGTCCCTAAACACACCTATATCTACTTCTACCTTAAGTCCGTTTAGTGGCCCTCCACACCCCGGTCGCCGCAGCTCCTCTTCTTCCCAATCTACCGCATCCTATCTATCAGAGCAAAGCTTTAGACGCATGTCGCACAGCCTTACTCCTGCAACGGATATTGAATATTATCCTGAGACTGGATCTGGTTGGAACTTTGTTCGATCTCCAAACGTTTGGTACCCTTCTGCAGACCCTTGGACAACCACAGAAGGAAAGAACGAGCAGAAACGCCTTGGTATTAACTGGCCCACTCCTGAAACTCCGATGCCAGAAGCCGAGACCGCAGGTCAGTATCATATTCCAGAGGTGCTTAAATATGTTCGAAGGAACGTTGTAACACTAACTTCATGTTCGTGATTTCTATAGATCTTTCTTTGAATCCCAAATCTGAAATACAACAGCAGCCTTACCCCGCACCTGTCCTTCCCAGCTTTTCAACAGAGAACATGCAACTCGCACCTGGTTTTCCCGTTTCCAACATTATCCAACAGGCTTCGGCGCAGACTCAAATCATACCTAGCTCCAAGTCGGATGATCAAGGTGAGGATGGGACTTCTTCCATCCGATCCCAGTCTCCTCTAGATGCACAATGGGATCGCATAGAGACTCCTCAGTCTAGCAGCGTGCTGCTATGCCCCCATATCACTTTCCACTGCATCAAGCCAATAGACTTGAAGATCAGATTGACTCCAACTGTCACTGTCATTCCTCCGACCGACCCTCTTGAACATGATCGCATGTATGCTACGGCCATCGGTGAACATGTTAACCTTACCATGTCCATCGAAGGTAATGGAAAGATCACAAGAGTCATCAGCGAGCCTGAGGGCACAAAGACTCCAGAAAAGATTACTCTCTTGAAGAAGAGTCAAGCAAAAGGAGCCGGAGGCAAGTGGTACATTAGCAGAATGGACACACAAATCGAAGGTGGCTGGGGAAGCGCCGAGGTTGGTGAACTCGGCGGACACGGTGATGATGGAAAGAAGCGAAACCCAGGTATCATGCTGGACTGGAGCTTTAAAGGTGAACAGAACGAGAAGAGATCCTTCGCGGTCGCATACGAGAAGCTTTCCGAGTTTCTCGACCTCTTCATGGACACCTGTGGTTTCCCGAAGAGAGAAAGACAGGTACCCTTTTTCTCAGCTGAACGCACCGAAATTTCACAACACTAACAACACATTTTCTTACAGACTATGATCAACTTTTGGGCCAGAAGGCTACCACAAGAGCCCTCAAAGAATGAATTTCTTCTCATCAAGCTCCTTCCGGTTAAGGACCTGATCACCTTGCTTCCAATCCAAACCGACCCACCACCAGACAGGACTGTCCGTTTCTTCATCATTATCCGACGAGCAACGCGCGAGATTGTAAGAAAAGAAGGCTTGCAAGTCCGCGGAGAGATGGCTCGAGTTGTGTATGAGGTCCTTGGTAGCAAACCGCCACCAATTGTTCCAGCTACCAAGAAGAGAAGAGGAAGGGGTAAAGCAAGGGGTAAGGGCCCACATGGCGATGCGAACGCCGCCATGAGGGAAGCCGAACGCCCTGCAGGCCCAGATCCTAACCCGAGAGTTCCCGTGGAAGGAGGAACCGGCCTCACCATCTTTGAATACGGTGGGGTCCTCATGGCTAGCCCAGAGGCCGACGAGCAAATGGCCGAAGAAGCCGCCGCTCTCTTGGAATCTGCAAAGGTGGAAACAAAGAGCGAACGTAGGACTTCGGACGCCCCTCAGATCCCTTTGAAACACGCCACGGTTGAGGAATATGCAGAGACGGAAATATCTGCATCTTCGATGGATCTCGATCAGCCGGTCCTTACAGAAGCGACTCCACAGGTCCCGCATCACGATTCCTATACCATACTCCCGGATACTCATGACCCGGCTAGTTTGCAAATGTCGGAGTTTGCAGTTCGTTCACCAGATGAGGTGATTGATCAAATTTACTATACAAACCAACCATTTTACGACTCTTTCATGTATGCTCACCAAGACTTGGAGTTACATGATCCTAGTCAACCCGTTTTCACCGTTGTCGGTGCTAATGGACCTTATGGAAACGGGTTTTTCCATTCGCAGCAAGGCCATACCATGCAGCCTGAAGGTTGGGGATGGACAAACACATATTGAGGATCGACTCTTCGATCCCTATAATTTTGATATATTCGATTCTTTCCTTTGTTTCAATTTTTTATATTCCATTCGATATTTTACCCTTTTCTGAAAATCCCGTTTCTTCTATTCAAAACATTTTTTATACCACTTCGTTGTATTTACTTTACTTTGTGATATCCCCTTCATTATTTTTTTCACCTCATATTCATTACACCTTCTTATTCACTTCAGCTTTGACATCTGAGCTTGTTTCAGCCCAATTTTTTTCACCATTCGTTTTTTTCAATTCTCCCCCCAATTTTTCGATCATTCTTGATATATTCTATTTTATCTCTCATAAGCGTTTGTCTTGCCGCCTTTTTGTCTTGTTTTAAAAAAAACCCCACGGCCGACCGAATGCCTTTTGTGATATTTTAAGCCAAATTGGTCTTTTTTTGTTTCAGCTAGCAGGAGTTTTCTCGTTTTCGGTTTATTGAATTCTCAAGTTTGCTATGGAATAGCATGGTCATGATTGGTTCTGAGCGATTATTTTCCTATCGAGCGGTCCCACGACCAGCACAGGTGCACGCACATATCTGCAAATGCAAATGCAAGTGAGCGAAACAACCACACACAGAATTTTGGGCATCTCGGGACGACGAACTCCAGATGGCTTTCTTTTTTAATATCCTTTCAGATCGGATCGTATGATCTCGGTGGAGCCTTTTTTTTTGTTTTAGCCAACCCGCGTCTTTTTTGCGTGTTTTAATATCTTACATTGATTGCTATTGCTATTCCTTCCCGCTTCTCATTGTCCTTTTTCTCCATCTTCTTTCCCTTTTCTATCTTTGTGAAACCTTTTTTTAACCACAACAAATATTCTGGTGGCCCCCCCTTCTTCCTGTTCTCCCAGCCCTGTCTGTCTGCCCTGCGTCTTCTATTCCTTCCATCCCATTTCCGATCAAGAAAAAAAAAACTACCATCCAAATATATACACCGAATCACATTAATACTTATCTATCCTTCCGCTGCGTCTTCTTCTTCTTCTTCTACTTCTCTTCTCTTTCCCTTTTTCGAAAATCTTATCTTACTTGCTCAATCAACATGAGGAGTTCATGTTATATAAGCTTAAAGCACACAGAGATGAAACCAAATCAGATGATAAAAAAGATCTGAATCAAAGAATCCTATTGAACAAAGACCTTCCTGTTCCTTCCAGATGCATATCAAACCGCGTGTGACTGTGACCGCAGGTGATGAGGTGCCGCGGGGTGGTCATAGCTGAGAATTAAAGCTCCCGAGCTTAGCTGACCCCTTGGCTTATACCATTTAGCTACCCTTCCGCCATCCCTTTTCATTTCCATTTCGGCTAAGCTGGCCGAAGGAAGGAAGTTCTTTTGTTTCTATGCGTTGTGGAGCCGACGAACCTTAAAGCCTGGAAGGAAAAGAAGGTTCGAAGGGGTTTCCAACCTAATTCCAACGTCTGCGCCTGCCTACCGTCCTGACCAAACGACTGGCCTGTTGGTGCATGGATAATACTTGTTTCTTTGCTTCCTTTTCATTTCCATTCTATTTGAAATTTTTTAAAAATAAGTGGTTCCTTCTCCTGCTTGCTAACCTAAAGGGAAAATTCCTTTAATAGGTAATATACAAGTCCATCAATCGGACTCGACTCGGAGTCACGAGAGGCTGTCGCGCTTCACCCGAAATTAACCCAAAGGAGCGATGAGGAATTCCCATCCTCCTCCTCCCAAGACTTCCTCCCCACAATTTTGATGCTGTATAGCAATCCGTTTGGAAACAGTGAAATATGCAGTCCCTGAAGGAGCGCATCTGCTTCTCGAATTGGGAGAAAATCTCACATGATCTCCACTCGGATGAGCTGGGGGAGGAGCCCACATTTTGTTTTTTCTAGCTGTAAATTGCTGACTTGCATGCCCAGACCTTTCAGAAAAAAATATATGGTGGTTCAGTCGCATTGAACTAGAGGTGATTGTTAAGAGTCTGGCCAGAGAAGGTATGTTAATCGTGGAGGCTCATGTTTTTTTCTTACTATCCGTTATTTCCCACCCTCTTGGCATCCTGGAACGGATATGCAGAAGAGGTCATTCGGAACTTTTTGTTGACAGGTTGGCAGATGTTTACTAAGTGGATTAAGCACTACGAAAAGTAAAAAAGAAGTCTAGTCACACCGCCACCTTGCCTAATAATGGATCAATATCTGGGGAAATCCCCTGCCAACTTTCCGCATGGGTCCGGGCTTCTGCTTGTTCACTGAGCAAGGGTTTGGCATTTTCTTGTCGCTGCCCACTCTATCTGGGGTTGGTGGTAGTGGCGTGTTGGTGATGTTCGGCAGGTAAACGAGTCGTTGAGGGGCAGTCTCGACCGTGCTTGATTCGGCGGAATCCACTGGTCGGATTCGCACTCGTTTAGCTCGGACGAATTGTTGGCAGCTTTTGGCTTTTTTTTTTTCGAAAATGGAGTACCAAAACAGAGTACCGAATTGCTGCCTGTTTTTCTCGCCATCCCAGGTCAATTGCGGATAACCCACACCAGCGGGAAGGGAAAGGCCGCTGGTACAGATGCCAGGGAAAAAATGTAAAAAGACAGAGGTCGAGCCCCTCCTTGCAATGAGAACCTCCTCGCAGGAGGGGAAGGGAAAGAAACGACAGATCTCAAGAATGCCAAACTGAGACTTTTCGAATTCGCTAGAAGTCACTCGTCCGAGTAAACGTAGACAGACAGGCAGTGAACAGGCAAAGCGAGAAACAAGACATATGCAAGACGCACATTAGGAGAAAGAGTCAAAAAGTTGCCCCACCACCCAACCAAATTTTTTTTTTTTTCTTTAACAGCATTTTCGTCCTTTATTTGTCTACGTTTATAAAGAGTTCTCGTCCTCCAGTTTTTTTGGGATCCGAGACTTCATTTTTCGGAATGTTTCCCTGTGGAGTTGAGCTAGATGTCCGCTTAAACTTTCACCATGGACGACCATGCCCAATCGCGATCGAAGGCCCGCGAGAACTTTTTCACACGTTTACGAGGAGGATTTCTTTAATTTCCTAGCAACCCTTTGATCCTGGTCTGCAAGCTCAAAAGGCAGAAAAGCACCTGACTTTCTCTTGTCCGCTTTCCTTTCCCTTTTTTTCCCTCTTATAATACGGAAATTATATCGCACAGTAAATTCTCTTTCGGTTGTGTTTTATTGGCTTCAATTCCCCCCAAAAAGGTGGGAAGAGAGCGAAGGGGTTTTCTTTTTTCTTTTCCTGCTAGCAAGGGACCTGGTAAAACGGCGCATGAATCAGAGATAGCTGGCTATCAAATCTCCAAAAGATAAAAAAAAATATTGCGCGCGATTTTTCCGGTGTCTTGACTGTTTTAATTTTCTTTCTTTTTGAAATATAAAAAAGACAAAGAACCCGGGAAATATCAGATATCTGGGAGGAAGAGGGAGATATTCACTATCTGCAATCTGCAATCTCCTCTGTCGTGCATTGCGGCTATCAATTTCCAGATCCTTATCTCGAAAAAAAGGGAGATAGCCATTCCGTCCCATCCTAACCCATCCTAATCCATCCCATAAAATTCTCGCTGTTCGCATTGATATACCAGCCTGAAAAGATAGAGTTTCTGGGCTCTTGTTCCTGGTCGCCAATATTACCAGGCAAGGCAGGCAGCAACAACAACCAAAGGCAAAGAAGGCAAAGGCAGAGAGTTGTTGCATTTGAGACACTCAACACCACCCACCACCACCACCAGCCAGCGGACATACAAGTCCACTTGGGGATATATAACGACACTCGCATTTTACTCTTTGGGGGTGTGCCCCCGAAATTGCTGATAAGCTTCCTCGGATTTTAAAAAATTAACATATCATCCCATCTTTCCTTCTTTCAGACAATTGAATATTCATCTGTTACAATTTTTTCTTAAACCTGTCAATTTCCATTGCCTTTCTGTTTCTTCGAAGCCTTGCGAATTTTGTTTCAAGAAATTCGAGAGGGCAAATCTGCAAGGTTACACAGCTGTTACGGCTAGAGCCTCCTTTTCGGTCTTGAGACTGGAACATTCCCTACAGGCTTATCGATATCACAAAAAACAAAAAAAGGAAAAAAAAAAACAAATGTCGATAAAACCAGGTCACCAATTGGTGGCCATGAATATTCTCGGCGATTCTACCTCTTTGGTGGAGAATAATATCGCTGATTCCAATTCGAGAAGAAATTCCCGCCCGCACAACCTTCACCTCGAGATCGGCGCAGCTATATCGCACCCCCCGCCGCCACCGTCGCCGCTCAACCTGTTACCCCATACAAAGAGCGCTGACGGCTCCGCGATCAGCGGCCACGTTTCAAGCTCAAGATCCGACTCATCTTCCAGATGCTCCACCCCAACCCCTTCAATCGCGTCATCCACCGACGAATCTTCAATCGCGACTCCAACCTTGGAAGCTCCAAGCGTTCCCCCAACATTTACATTTTCCCCACCGGATAACGCTACAAGGATACTCCTGCGGGATCGCTATCTGGAAAGTCAGCGGCCGATCATCGTGGGGAGCAATAATTCGCTGGAAATTCCGCGATCAGCGTATCGGGAGGAGCAGCAAAAGAAGAACGGTCAGCAGCTGCTGGAGATTTTTACCCCTCCGGAAACACCTTCCTCGAGGGGAAAAGAGGTGTTGGAAATCAATAAATCGATTCCGCCGCCAAAATTGCTGCTTGACAGGACGGGAGAGGGTGAAACGAAATTGGATTGGTGCAATTCGGATTCCGACATGGGTGTTGAAACAAATTTTCGGGAAGTGGAGGTGGAAATGGAGGAAGAAGATGAGGAGGTTGGAATCTTGGAGGTGATGGGATCTTACGAACTTGACGACCCTTCTCAGCCTACCAAGCTAGGATCCGGGGCTTGGAGCAATGTATACAAGGGTTACCTCAGACGGTCCCAATCGGAACAAAACCCAGTTTTGGTTGCAGTCAAGAGACCGCTCAATACGTTCTCCATACCTGCGCTCAGGCGAGAAGCCGGGATCCTTTCATACATTCACCGCAGGGTCTCCGCTTCCCCATCGTACCAATCCATCATCACATTCCAAGGGTTCGATGCATCAACCACCTCCCTGCTGATGACCTGCCTCTCTGGTGAAAACCTTGAACAGTTTACCACCCGCAGCAGGTTATCGCAACCCCCCAACGCTAGCTTTAACAGCCGAAAGCTCCCGGTTGTGGGGATAACCCAATGGCTGTTCATCTGCGAACGTCTGATCGGCGCATTTTCATTCCTGAGAGCAAACGGAATCATCCATGGTGACGTTAAACCCCAAAACATCCTGACCAGAATCTGGGGAGGAGGAGGAGGAGGAGGAGGAGGGGTAGGAGAAGGTAGCGAAGAACCGCGACAAGGGTACGACTGGATATCACCCGACGAATCCACAACCCTCGTCGAACCCGTCGTCGCCGATTTTTCTTCCTCCTACGCTGTCGACGCTTTCGGCAACATCTCCGACGACGAGGATCCAATCAGCGCCGTTACGACTATTTACTGCGCCCCGGAGTTGCTGGCCGCGTTTTTAACGCCGCCGACGACTCCGACGAAATCGCTGGGGGTAAAGCCGGTGAACGGGGATGGGTTGGTTCCGCCGAGGAGGGGGGAACCGAGACCGTTGCCTACGTTCTCGTCTGATATTTATGGGCTGTGCATGACGTTGCTGCAGTGCGCGATTGGAAGTCATCCGTATTCTGCGGCCAAGATGGATATTCAGAGGAATATATGGGTGAGGCAGGGGGATCCGATGGCGTTTGCTAGGGCGGATGAGAGGGTTTTTAGGTGCAGGGTTGGTGGAGCGGTGGATAGGTTGCTGAAGGGTTGTTTTGGGAAGACGGCGGAGGGGAGGGTGGAGGTTGGAGAGTTGGAGAAGAGGATTGGAGGGTTGTGTGAAGAGTGGAGGAGGAGGAATGGGGAGGAGAGGTGGGTTTGGGGGAATTGAGAGTGGTAAGATCTGTGTGATTTGAAAGTAATGTCGAGGTGAGCGATGAGTTTTGAGTTATTCATGGTTTGGATTTTATTCTGTTACCGTCTCTCGTTTGATTACTGCGGTTTTGGGATTTAGACACTGGGATATGGGGGGTTAATGGGAACAAAAAAATTTAGAGGCCGTGGCGTCGGGTTGGTTCATTCATCAGGCTTGGATTTCTATTTTTGTTTAGTTTGTTCGCTCAAGCCGGGGATTCATGCATCATGACCATCTACTTTTGATTATTTGCCTCTTTGCATTCGTTTCACATATCACATACGATATACCTACTAAGCATATATCCTGTTCTGCCGTTGCATAAACCCTCGGAAAGGCATAGTGGCCTTATTTGTGTTTGCCAATTTCACGATGTATAGTTGAAGTATTTCTGGTTTCAAAACGATTGATATTATCAAAAGCTACATTCTAAAGAATATGAGATTATGCAATTTTTCTTTCGAGCCCATAGGCTTCAAATTATCGATAGGGCATTCGATACTGTCCCTACAATATCTCCTCCTATTCCTGTCCCTACAAGAGGTGTAAAAACAGGCTTGCATGTTAAAAGTTTTGGTCAATGATAGTAATGAAATGAAAGTATACATAAGAAAAAAAAATAGCTCCAACACGATCCATTTTTATAGGTGGTATCGATTATAATCGATTAGCACTGAAGCTCCAATGGCTTACTCCTTCTCCTTGAAGAACCCGTTGACCGGGGAGTTTCCAGTGTTCACGACAATATTCATAGCGGTGCAGCCAACGTTGGCGACGGAAGGACCCTATAGGTAGTGGGATTGGGTGAAAATGCGGTTAGCACATGCGAATCTCATCTAGGTATGCACTCGTATGTCAAGCTTGACGGTCTTACCTGGTTACCAGAACAACAAGCGACGGTCTGCTGGCAGATGGGACTAGCGGATCCGGAATCTATCAAATTTCAAGAATGTTTAGTCTCACAACACCCGCCCGACTTCCATAATATCCTGATTTATAAATTTGCAACATACCGAAAGAAGTAACCTCCGTGCACTTCCTATTAGTATTCTTCTCCCTATTCTTATTAACGGTGGGGACATTGATCCGACTCCTAAAGATATCCTCAAGAAGGAACTGGTATTGAGGGAAGAAGGTGCGCGTGTCGGTGCTGCTAGAGTCGGCGTTTGCAACGTTGGTAAAGTCGTTGCAGCAGACTACTTGGCCGTTGGCGCAGGAGGTGGAGGATTGAGCGACCTCGGAGTTGACGTTTTGACCCGAGGTGTTACCACCGGAGGTATTTCCTAGAGGAGGGGGCGGGTTAGTCGGGGGTTGATGGTTACGGTGACTATAGCAGACAGGTGAAATGTAAAGGGTGAGATGTTGGACGGAAATTTGCAAGGAAAGGGCGTTTGTATACCGTTGTTATTGACGGGAGATCCAGCATCTAAGCAGAGTGTGAGGTAAGTAAGTTATCTGGGGAGATAGAGGTACATAATTGGACAAATTGTCTCACTGGATTCAGCGGGGCCGGTACCGCCGATACGGCCACCAGGGAAATTAGCGAAGTCAAAGTCGGAGATGCGGCCACGGCCTCGGCCGCCTCTGCCTCTGCCTGGTCTTTGAGGAGCAGCAAAGACAACAGAGATGGCGCTAAGGCCGACACTGAGGAAGGTCAAGAGTTGCATTTTGTAAAAAAGTGTTAGAGAGCGTAAAGAGTGGTAGGTCGGTAGAAAGAATGTACTCGAAAGCTAGGAGCTGCAATTTGGTTCGTATGTAAAGAGTACTAGTGCAGTGAGTGTATGGCGAGTGAGGTAGTTCTGTCCGCGGGAGATGATTACTTGTGCTGAAGGAATAGACAGTCCAAGGGTGTGAGGGAACCCGAATTTATAGACTCTTTCGGCGCTATCTCCGCCCCGATATTGGTACATTGAACGACTTACAAAATGCCCGTGACGTCGACATTAGGGGAGGTGTCAATGAACGGGATGAATAGTCAAGTGCAGGACATGAACCGCTTGCCGGTCGTGAAGGTTACCTCTCAAGTTGGATTGCACAGATCTAAGTTACTGTAACGTACTACTCCTGGTTGTGAATCGAGAATCTCTGCTCCTCTAGGTAAGAGCTTTACTAGGTACACAATGAGGGCCCGATAACTTGTGGCCATGGTCGATACGATGGTGAGTTTGGAGAAATGCGTTGGTTGCGTGGTATTCTAGCACCCTAAGTCGATAGGCTTTAGCGGAGGCCGACTTTCCCAAAATAGAAGTGGATTGGCGCAGTCTGGGCAGTTCTGTCGTTAACAATTGTTTGGTCCCTTTGTTGGTGTCAACTTGTTAAATTAATCTCGAGGACAGGGTCTCTAGTACACAGATACCTAGCGCCGTGGCGATAGTAGGACGCCGAGTTGGAGTCACTGTTCGAATGTTCTGCAAGCGGCGTACAGTCTAGATATCGACTCGTTGGCTGGTCGCTACATCAAAGACATCGGGGTTTGGATGTGTTGGAATTAAATTACGTTCCGTGCGACATTGATCCAAACCCCAAAGTTTTTGAAGCTTGACGATGAGGCTAGTCTAGATACTTGAAAAGTTGGTGATCTGCTCAAGCAATTATAGAGTGACCTTGTACCTCCAAATGACCCTCGCTAATCATTCCTATCTGGTATCCGGTACCAGAGAGCAGGGACCTCCTATAGCTGTGCCGCGAGCGCTAGTCGGTTTTCTGGGGAAGCAATATGAATGCCACGTCGCACAAGCGTAACAGGTACCGATGTCCAACTTTGTATTCAGACTCAATCTGGATCTGATCGGGTTCTCCAGATTTGGAGCAGGGAACTCAAATAACCATCGGAATTTTGGGTTATCGTAATGCATTGGGATTCGCAGTCGAACTTCCATCATCAGGGGATTGGACCGTACCATTGTCAGGAGCCCAACGGGCTAGATATCTAGACCTTGGTGGTTGATGGAGTATATCACATGTAACTGCATCCTGGCCTAGCTTGAGGCTTAACCGGAATTCGTTCTGCGGTTGGCCTTCTCGGACTATGATACCCTCAACTTATATCCCCACCTAGGATCGGATTTATCGACATGTATATGCCTCTCTGCGACTAACTAGGTCCATAGATTTTCTATGGGCGGAGGCAATACTTGTTCACTGACTTTCTAAAAAAGTCAGCTCCCTTGAACTATATGGCCTGGTAGCAATCATCGGTCGCCTTTTTGATAGTTCTGGATTGTGCCCTATGCAACTGGAGTGCCGCTCTGTTAACACTGCCGATTTGGTGATCTTGCAAAATAATCTGGGGAAAATTTTTGTAACACCAAACTGTTGGGAATACTTCAAGAGAAGAGACAGCTCTTGGGACATCCTTCGGCTCCATCCGAAGGGGAAACGTTGAACAGTTGGTTCTATGGGCAGCAGAGCTAGGTGCTGTAGCTGGCCAGATCTAGGCAATGCCAGTAGCCAGGGTTTCCGATCAAACTGTGACCTGTAGCATATCTATAGCTAACCTTTGTAATGATTAGATACCAGGAGCTCTGTAAAGTGCTTAACTCGATATTTCCCCATCCTGCGGCCATTGACCCGATTTGCGCCACTATTCGACTATTGTTCAGCTTCGGTAAGAATCCCATAAGCTGGTTTTCAGACCTAATCATTCTAATCACCAATTCGGGCATTGTGGTATTTTCCCCAAGACCTTGGTTGGCGTGTGTTGTCCGAAAAGTCTCCATCCAAGCTAGCTAACCAGCTACCCCTGTTCAACATGTTCAGGGTTCAACGGCAAAGCCGTCAAGCTCAATCAAGCTCCCTTACAGGGACGTATAGCTTACTAAAGGACGCTTTAGTATTTAGAGCTTAGAGCCAGCTGACCAATTTGTTGTAATCCAGGCTGCATATGGAGGGCTTGGAGCTAGCTAACCGAGGGATTCTGGGTCGCAAAATTGAGCCTAGGATAACTAAGTCTGCGAAAAAAAAAATCTAGAGCTATATAGCTATAAATTATAAAACTGGACTTGCGAGTCGACCCCAGATTGAGTTGTAAGTTTGGTTACTGGAAATCAAGTCGATCCGAGAATTAACTTTGACGAATCATCTGCATCGCACCTTCAAGCTGTATACTTTGGTCAAGTGAACATCACGAGGGATACGATTTGCAACTTATAATGTCGGAACCAGCGGCACTCAACCTACAAGAGAGATTCGCAGCGTAGGAACACCCGTGACCAGCGGGCCTTTCCAACATTTGCAACACATTTACGTACCACAAGGCTAACTAGTCTCGATCTTGGGGCTAAATAGGGTCGGCAGGGATAATGAGGAGCATCAAGCAGTCTGGAAATCTCTATGGGACGACGGAACGTATCTTCCGTAGGTCTAGCTCTGTGCTTCATATTATTGAATATCTTAAGCTTAAGGCGTACATACAACTGACCCTCTCATAGCTGGGATCGTGGTTTCGCCTCCCCATCCCTCGTCGACTTCCTAACCGACCACCCAGATATCGTAAAGTCTTCTACGGACAGCAACCCTCTAAGGGCTCTAGTGCCCGGCTGCGGACGCGGCTACGATGTCCTCCTCTTCGCCTCTCTCGGTCTCGAGGCGTACGGTCTTGAACTATCTTCCTCCGCAGTCAAAGTAGCGGTCAAGAATGCAGAAGCAGCTCCGCCTCCACCACCGCCTGGGAGCAGAACCTTCATCACAGGCGATTTCTTCGAAACAGCCTCCTGGTCCAACAATACCGGCAGCGAGAGCCCGCAGTTTGATATAATCTACGACTACACGTTCCTCTGCGCTCTTGACCCGGCACAGGGACTTCGCGAAAAGTGGGCGGCGAGGATGGCGGAGCTGGTTAAGAAGGGTGGAGTGTTGATTTGTCTTGAATTTCCATTGTACAAGGATTTTGACCTACCGGGGCCTCCATGGCCGCTTAGGTCTGAGATTTATCAGAAATTATTGGAGGGGGTAGGATTTGAGCGAGAGATTCATGAAAAGCCGAGGAGGTACCATGAAGCGGGGATGGGGAGCGATATGATTAGTCTTTGGAGAAGGAGATAAAATTGGAGCTGAAATTTGCGTGACTGTATGGATAAAGAAATAAGAAGAAAGAGATAATTTGTCTCGTAAATCAGACGTTTATGAACAAATGAAATAACAGCCGCCCGGAGGTATAGAATAATAACGCGTACATGAAAAAGCATGGGATGGGTATAAAAGCACATACGTTAAATCTCCAGACGGACAGAAACGCAAACAGAGAGGTATTGGCAAATTGTAGTAATCGCTATTCTAACGAATGAATAGAAGCATGATCCACCATGAACACCAGAACTACCCATGATTGCCCCCGTTGAGCTGTGCTGATAAAAATTGCAAGCCCCGAGAGAGTGAAGGAGAGGAAACAAGAGACAAAGCAGCAGAATTTATTCAAAATGATATGAAAAGGGGAAAGGCACAAGCATCAAGCTCTGAGTGCCCTGAATTCCTTCTCCTCCTCCTTGTTAAAGACAAACTGCTTGCAACTATTACAAGCGTATCTAACCTTCTCGCCCTTCCTCATCATCTGTTCCGGGCAAGTGTATTAGCAATATTCACCCATTTTAAAAATATTGGCTTACTCACCATCTTCTCCTCTTTCACTGCACTATCTAGATAGGCGTAGAAATTATGACATGTGTACCATCCCTTCCCAACACATGCGGTTCCTCTTCCGCATTCCAATTCTACTGTAGCGGTATGCCTATTACCGTTACGGTCGGTCTTGAGCAGATAATTTTCCATTCCCATATCCTTGCTTGCACAATGGCTACAAATCCATGGTTCGCCTTTGGATTGGCAGGCACAGGGTTTTATCGTTGGGTCTTCGGTGAGACTAGCGAGAGAGACGGAGGAGCAAGTCGTGCATGTCATACGTTTCTGTGACTGGCCGATGGTTTTCTGAGAGCGGGTTTTGCAGTTCTATAAAATTATTGGTCTCAGTCTAAGTTGTCTCGTGCAAAAGTAAGTGTATAATGCGAAATGAGTACATACGCGACACGCAGGTCTTTTACATCGTTCACTGTAGCCAATTGAAGTTAGCATGGATTAAACTCCAATTTCTACGCCTAACTGTTGGAGACAGTTCTTAAAAAAAGTCAGATGCATACCAAACGTTGACGAGGTCAGCTACACACTGCGTGGTTACGACCATGCTACGGATCGATGTCGGTGTGGCTCTTCTCTTTTGCGTCTTGTTCATTTGTGAGTAGTGGCATCTTAGAGTGAAGGGCAACAAATGGCGACGATTCTCGAGAAGGCTCTGGTGCATGTCGCGGCATGTTGAAGAAAGATTGTACAAATCGGTTCGATCTAGATGTTGCACTATCGATCGGATGCAGCTATATTTAAGGTATAATAATGATTTTGTCAGATTTTTTATTATTCACGGCATCACCATAAAAATAAAAGTCGCAATTGCGAGGCGTCTGTAGCTAGTGCAGGTCAGGTGAATGGTGGGGGAAGGGAGGGAGAGAGCTATGTGGTGGGGTTGAGGCGTACGGATAGATCCCAACAACACGAAACAGCTTTTGGAGCCGCTCGGACTCGTTCGCGCCAGCAGCGAGGGCAGCTCTATCCTTTCCCTTGATCGCATTTCGCTTTGTGGAAGCTCTGGAACGAGCGCCATGGGAGTGAGATGCTGTGGAGGACACTGCCGAAGATGATGAGGTAGAGGGGCGGAACGGTTGGGCGTAGTGGGGGAGTCTGAGAGGTTCTGCTGCGGTTTGCATGTTCATGTAGAAGAAGGAATTACCCGGGAAATCCCGTTCCACGGTGTCCGAGTCCAAGTCGATAAAGACAACCATGGCGGGCGGCTCTTTTTTCTTTTCTTTTCTTTTTGATAGCGAGAGGCGTTGAGGCAATTAAACCTCTTTTTTTAATATTTTTGTTTTTTGTAAAATATTTCTATTATTAACTATTGTGAGCGACAATGAGGGATTCTTTCCGCTATGATATGAGATCCCATGTGGATATAAGCTTCGATCATTTACGCCTACGATAAGAGAAAAAGAGAGAGGGGTGTTTGGGTATCATGAAGGAGAGAAGAAAGAGAAGGG
>LDUD01000027.1:1156809-1172732 GCA_012184295.1 Dactylella cylindrospora
TTTTCTTTCTGGGTTTTCTGCTTCCGCACTGAATTTTTTTTCCCTTTTTAACTGAAAAGGAAAGGAAAGGAAAGGAAAGAGAAAAAAGGGAATAAAGGGAATACGGAGCGAGACAACCAAAGATGGTCAGTCTGGGTCGCTGTTTCTGGGAAACGGTTCACGTCAGCCATGACAGTTTTGTTCTAGTATCGACTCCCATATAGGTAAAGATTAATGCCAGATCAGGATCCGCTGCTGGCTCCATCCGCTTTTTTTTTCTTCTTTTCTTTCTAACGGCCAACGATTGTATGTGTTCACCGCCTATCTCAACTATTCAGCAGGCAAAACGGGTTCTGCATTCTGCAAATGTGGATTAGTACACCTTTTATGTATCGCTGCTCTTTTCCTCGTTGCTCCACTACGTACAAGGTCCTACCTGCCTTGCATGCATCCGAGCAAGTGAAGGGAACGAGACGAAAGAGCAGAGCCAAAAGAAGAAAAAAAGAAAGTGAAACGGGACAAGCTACCCTCTTTTTTCGCCTTTCTCTTTTTTGACAGCTGCTGCAACCCGCCCGAATCTGCTTGAATCGCTGCAAGCCAAGAAAACATGAACCCAGCAAAGCAGTAATCCCGTTGAGCCCTGATACTGAAAGTCTTACAAAGAGGCGCAGCTTGAGGGAAAGCTAAGCTGGACATTCAGCAACTTTGCGGCAAGATCCGGGAAATATTGCGATAGACCTCGTATCAATATCTTAATCTGGGTCGCCGCGAAAGGTAACAAGAGCGACGAGGGGCGAGGCCGACAAGCAGATAGGACCTGTATTACCAATACAAGTAAAAATCAAAAGATCAAACGATCGATAAAATTTTGGTTTGTTATTAGCTCTCTTCTTGAATGGTAGCAAACCCTAAATGTCCAGATGAAAACGTACTCGTGACAACAATCCCCAGTAGCCTGGTTCAGCCTGCGGATAGGGCCAAGAGTTTATTGTTCCCGAAACGCGATCGAACTCTAGCACCATCAAAATGACGCAATACTCAATAGATGAACACTTTATTCCTAGTGTCAGCCCTTTAAACGCACACACTTCAACATTTTATGCTAAAGTTATCCGCGATTTTCTTTCAAGTATAGGTAATGATGGTGCTTTACCTGAGGCTTTAATACGGCATTCTACTAGCCGTTCCGGGCGGAAATACCCATTAGAAACTCGATTCATGTTGACTACTTGCTCCAATCTCAATGTTTACAGCATGCTCCCTGCATCGGTCCAAGGTTTAAACTAGTCGGACAGGTTAGCGGTAATATACCAGCCGAACGATAAAGAAGTATTCGGAGCAAATAAAGAGATTAAACCATTGTGATACTCCCCGACCTTCTTACAAGCGACGGGATGCATTTGAAACACGCAGGAAAGCAATAACCCACAACATACTTAAGGACACAAGGGGCCCTAGGGGTACCTATGCCTGTCTGATGTTCGAGAGGCCTGTATGATGAGCACATCGAACCTAACAGAACTCTTTCCTGGTCGCTACGAATGAGCAGGACGGATATGCATGTGACTTGCATGGCAGATATCTATCTCCTTGCCATATGCAATGTGCCATTTGCTGGATCTCAGACATGCATATTAGCTGTCGCGGTCCACCAGCTCCATATAGATCGATCGACAAGGCAGCTGGATGATTAGCTTGGAGGGAGTAAACAAAAAAAAAAAAATGCTTGAGTCGCAACCTACTAGTTGTAGCTGCATGATTGGGTGGTTGGCGGGGCGGCATGCCTCTGAATTGGGGCTGGTTGAATTGGTGGTGGGGGGAAAGGAAAACAAAAGCGAGATAGGTGCGCCTCCCTCTGGCATAGCAACCAGCCAGTCAGCCGCTGGTGCGTGGTTACCAGCCGCAGCGGCGTCCTCAAAAAGTAAACAACACCACCACCGCAACCCTGCCGAGAGAAAAGCCTGCACAGTTGTGCACATGTGTTTTTCTTCCCCTTCTGGCTTCGTCGCCGCACTTGGAAACGTAATTAAGATTAGCAGCTTCTTATTATTGCTCCAGGGGGGCGGGGAAACAATAGCTGTGTGGAAAATCTCGCATCAAAGCTTGCTTACCCGCACTTGCTGACCGGCCGACCGACAAACGAAAGAATTCCCCAATTCCCGTTGGCTTGCCTGCCTGCCCTGCCCTGCCCTTCTGCAGGGAGCTTGCGTATCAACCTGGCACAATATACACAACCCGTCCCGGTTGCTATTGCATTGAGGCCTGTTTTTGATTGTCCGCTCGAACCGACTGGATAGGAGGGAGAGATCCAAGCTAGATACTCCACTCTTCTTCTTTCTTCTATCGCAACATTGCTTCTCATTATATTCTTACCCAGTAAAACCCCGTCTGTCTTTGGGGTCCCCAAAACTCCTCGATACTCCTACCAGCATCATTGTTGGACAAGCGACTCAAGTTGGCTTTGACTCGTTGTTATCTGTTCATGTTGGTGGGTGTGTCGCCGAGCAGCCCTCCTTTGGATCATATCCACAACAACCAACTTGCCCACCTCTTCAAAGGCCGCTTTCCGTCGCACGAACTAGAAACATCCTTCTCTTTTTGAATAAACTTCAAAACTGTGTGCGCCAGCTTTTGTTCATTTCGACCTGCGACAACTGCATCCACCCGTTCCCTTATTTACTACAGCCCCGGGGGGTTGTTAATGCCGAAAACCCTCTTTTTGTGCAGTAATAGAAGAAATTGATTGTTGACACATCCGCCTCCGCCTTGGACGATTACATCTGGGCCGGATCGCCCAGCTTCCGTCTTCCCCTTCTCATTCCCTCTGTTCCTTTCCTTTCTTTCTCTCGCCGACTGTCATCCTTTGTCTGGTAATCGACGCTGCGTCCACTGGAATCAACCGTTTCGTTTCGTTCTCGTCGACACCCGGTTTATGAGTACATAGCGGTTAACACTTTTCGGCGCTAATCCTGATGGCGACTTGAGGCGGTCTTCCTCAAATCTATATCATTCAAGCGGCCCACCACAGTGGCCTTCTAACGAATATTTACGACTTTGACGAATTCTGTTGTGCAGGTGGCATACTTGAGAACCAAAATTCCTAACCAGTACATTTTCCAGAAATTTCTCTATACCATTCGCTCTATATTGCTTCAATTTTGGGTCTTTCTTGTCACTACGACTTCTATAACCGTCCCACATACCCACGCCGAGAAGTACGATCAATCCTGATTTTCAAAGATGGCTGATGTTCAGCCAATTGCACGCAGGGGCGATAAGCCTGTCAGCTCCACGCTGAAGAAACCACCTCCAAAGGGCACAGACCAGAAACATCCCGCTGGGATATTTGCAGATATGGCTACCGATGGTCCTATAATTGGGACTTTGGTCGCAGTTGTCGATAGGGCTGTATGTCTTCACGAAATCCCACCACGTATGCAGCATGCTAACAACAAGAATTGTCACAGAAAAATTTGCCCAACCTCAAGTCCATTGGAAAACAGGACCCTTATTGCGTCCTCCGCTTAGGGAAAAATGCGCAGAAAACAGAACCAGATAAGAGGGGAGGCCAAACGCCAAAGTGGTTAGTTGCAGCCGCTTGATTCGCCTGATAAATTTGCTGCTAACTCGACTATCAAACCATAGGGACGCAGAATTACGATTTCCGGTGCACGATTCCGCCGACTATAGGAACCTGAAGATAGTTATCTTCACTGATGATAAAAAAACGGAATTAATCGGTGAAACTGTCATCAATCTTGACAATATCTTGGACATCTCTGGCGGTGGCCAGAGCGATGGGTGGCATCAGTGCAAATGCAGAGGCAGGTATGCCGGTGATATACGAGTTGAATTGACATTTTGGGATTCAAGGCCCAGGGAGGCGGCACCCCTTGTTGTTAATACTCGTCAGATTACTGGATTTGAAAAAGAAGATTTCAAGCGCCCAGAAAAACAGTTGGCTGGCCCTAGGCGGCCTGGAGGTGGCCCTAGGAAGTTACCTGAAAAACCTACGCCGAAGGCTATCAAGGAAAATGCTGAAACCGAGAGCGAAGAGGAAGAGGAAGAGGCTGCTCCAGCACAGTATAAAAAGGAGAGAGAACGTCACCGTGATCGGGAGCCGCGTGAACGCCATCGGTCAGGGGATGACCGAAGGCAGGGCCATAGAGAGCATCGTCGGGAAAAATCACGGCATGCCCGTGAGAGTGAGCGTCGCGAACCTGAACAGTTTATGTTGGAGTACGACCATGACGGATATCAATCTGGACACAACATGCACTATGAGCAAGCAGATCCCTATGGACACTATCGTGGACAAGATAACACCCTCCAAGATTTCCAGAGCGATCATATTGGCAGACTTCAAGCTCAATATGTTGAGCAAACCCAAGTTGTTCCTCATCAAAGACATTCACCGAACCCAGCTGCATATCCTACCTACCAGCAAGACCCTTACGGCCACCAACAATGGCAACAACCTATTGACCATAGTATGGGTGCAATGGTTTTGGCAAGTCAGAACGCACCCCCTCCATTGCCACAGCACCGCCATGTCGAGTTCGCGGATAACCGCCGAAGCATGGCCCTGCCAACCCCTCAACCACAGCAAACAATTCAACATCGCAAATCCCGGAGCGAGTTTTATCCAAGCAGTCAACCAGATTTGTATCAGCAAACGGGTGCCTATAGTAATCAATTGGTATCATCGTCGTTTGCCCCACAGCCACCTCGCCATAGCGGTTATGATCAACAGTATGCCGAACAGCCATCGTACGTGAATGGATTTGAGCAGCAGCAGCAGCAGCAAATTATGCCGACACACCAAATCAGCCAGCAAACTTCCCAATACCAAATTGGGAATGGGTATCAAGCGAACTATCAGGATCAGTATCCTGAACAATCCTATCAAACTCAGTTGGTCAGAGCCAATGAATTTGCGCCGCCTCCACCCCCACCGCAGCACAACCAAGCAAGTTCTTACTCAACGACTCCTATCCCAAGGGATGACTTCAATTCTGGGGCACTAGCATTGAGCCGGAATATGGCGCCTGCCCCTCCGCCGCCTGCTCATAGGAATATGCAACCCCGAATGAGTATGCCCGCAGCTGTCACTCTTCCGCCAGCCCAGCAGCCCCCATTCTCTTTGCAGCAGCAGCAGCAGAGTGTCCAGACACCGCAGCCAATAGATATATATGAACAAGGCTTCCAGGTTCAGTCTCTTCGGGGGTTTGCGCCCCCAGTTCCATCTCATGGTGAATCTCATGGGTCTTCCCCATACCGGCCTACACCGTCGCCCCAGCCAATGCAGCTCCAGCCGCCTTTACAGGAACAAGTCTCTCAAGCAAGGCCAAGGGGCAACAGTGAACCCCCTCCATATGCTACCCTTACTGATAACACGCCCTCGTTTGACCAACCCCTACAGCCTCAACCATTAGGTTACGCCCAGCAGGTCGAAAACCCATATTCTCTACAGCAGAATTTACCTCCTGGAGGCTACAGCACTACCCCAAGACCAAGCACCCCGGCTTACACCTCAATCACTGATTACAGCCAAGCTGGGATTCCTCTTTCGCAGCGGCTCTCTAATTTGCACTTGCCGCAAAACCCTGAGCATGCGTTCGATCCGACAACGGCTTTGGTGCTGGCTGGCGGTGGGCCACCCCCGCTACCATCTCATAGTGGTAGTGGGGCAGTAAGCCCCCAGCCGATGGAGCGTGGGCGTCCTACTGTGCCTCCGATTTCTACTAATGCCCCGCCTAGGAAGCCTCTCAGCCGGTCCCCTAGTCCCCACCCGCTTTCCCTTACTCCGGGATATGGTCCGGATTCTCCAGGGGACGGTATAAATGGGAGCATTAGTCCGGCCCCCTTTACCCAGCAACCCCTGTCGGCTGAAGCGGTACCCCAATCCAATTACCATGCTCCTTATGTGAAAGACGTAACGGGACGTCGCAGCATGGATTCGACGCGATTTAGTTTGCCTGGAAATTCGCCACTGATTCAACCAGTATCACAGCCATTAGATGCAAACCGAAGACGTAGTGTGTCACCAATGCCTCCTCTGAATTCATACTCTCAAGACCTTGTTTCGACAAGAGGTGCACCGCCCCCGTTGCCGCCGCCATCCCATCGTATGTCTCAGCAGCTCGTTTATAAGCATGACCCATCCGAAAGGCCGAGCGACCGAAGCAACAGGAATAGTGCTTATGATTTGCCGGCTCAGCCACGGTCTCCACAGCCCCTTCAAAACAATAATGGTATCCCAGGTGCGCAAACGTCTAATTCGACCTCTAGCAGTGCTCCCATCCCTGTCGCTAGAGATCGAAAAAGACAACCATATATTGAAGATGAGATTGATGAAACTGACAGGTGCGCAGATTCTACATACCAGTCTGCAAGCACTAGCTGGACTACTTCCCAGAGCGTTGATGATTTTTCGCGTGAACATATGAACGCCGCTGCCATCGTTCCCTCGTATGATAACTATTCAGACCAGCCTCCGCCATTGAACATGAGACAATCCCAGTATTCTGAATATAACGGCGACAATCTCCACATGGCCGGTAATGACCAACAGGCTGCTCCGATAATCAAACCAAGAGCGACTAGTCCGATCCCGGGCCGAAGGAATTCAGATCTGCCACCAGCCGGAAGAACACCAGAGCCCGAACAACAATCTTTCCCGAAGCCAGTCGAACGCAGAATGACCCTAGGTGCCACGCCTTTCTCGCCAGATGATTATGACATCATAAATCCGGTCAGCTCCAACTATGGTTCTGGTAGCAGATCGCCTAGTGGGAACGTTTCTACATCGCCATTAGCCCGGAGCCCTGGAGCATTAGCAATTTCTCCAGGTCAATACATGACCCCGAAGGAAGAGAGAAAAGCGAGAAAAGAAGAGGAGAAGGCGGCGAAGAAGGCTAGGAAGAAGTTTTACACACCTAATTCCGCAAATAGAGAGCTTGGTGACGATGATATTCTAGCCCCTGAGACGTTTGCCCGGGAGCCCGGGAAGAGAGATTCATTCAATGGCCCTGGTGGATATATTGAAGACGAGGTGCAACCTTTAACGTTTAGACCGAGGAGGCAGAGTGCGAGCCCGCAACCTCCTGGAGCAGATGTCTACGGGACATCTCCGGGTGGGAGAGGGTACAAGGGTGGGCCAAAGTCGATAGCGTCCAATGCTTCGTCTACGCCTTCATCCGGTTATGGGTATGGTGGCCAACCTGCTATGTCAGGTGGAAGTAGGCCGTTACCGGGCGCTCCAGTCATGAGAAACGCAATCATGGGCCCTGACGATTATTATAATCAACAACCTAATTATGGAGCTGCACCGGCTCCAGCTCGTCCAATGCAGCCGAACCCAGGGAATATGACATCCGAACAGTGGTCGTTGAGTCAGGAATTGAGTAGCATTAATATTGGTTCTTCGAGGCGAAGGACCGGGACTTGGGCCTAGGGTAGAACGATGTGGCCGCCATTTATAATTTCCATCTTTCTTTCCTACCTTTGCTATAGGGTTTGAGTTTTTTTTGGAGCTTGACTGATTCTTATTTACGCTTCTATGTATGGATTTATCGGAAGGAAATGGTATATGTTCGGAAGGGCTTTATGGACCAAGGTTTTAGCGAATCGGTTTGGGGTTTCCATTCATATTTTGGGTTGTTACCATAATTCTTGCACGGTTTTTTTTCAATTGGGGATCTAACTATCAATTTGTCTACATTTTCTCTTGTATGTATATTTTGATGTTTGGGATGAGAGGATCTTGGGTTTCTTTTTTGTTGTGGCATTTCTCGTCATCTATTTCTTTCTGTTCCGGGTTTCGATGGAGCGTTTTCTTTCGTTCTGTATTTCTCTTTCCTTTATGTTTATCGGATCTCGAGTACAAGTCTTTTACCTAACTTTTCATGACATAATTGATACCACCCTACGGTGGTGTGGCCTAACCATGTGAACGCCTATCAAATCGACTTGTATTAATTTCCGGTATTCCCGTAATATAGACTTTCCTATGCCTGCCATCTACTGTAAATTAAACGCCATATTTAAAATGCAACATCGATAGTACATATCCCAGCATAGCTAAATCTCAAAATAAAACTCCACCCATGCATAATGTATCAAATCTTTCAGCTATTCAAACACGTGCCTCTCATTTCAAATTTTTAAACAACCCTCAACTTTGCCTTTCTAAAGGCCTCCTCAAATAGCGGCTTCTTAGGTTTCAGATCCGCTTCCGTAAGCCCCAACCTTCTCACCACCTTGAACGCTCCTGTTCCAATGCTCATGCTCTGCCCGAGAATGATGCACTCGCTTACACCTTCGATGGCATCCTTCTTAGTATGGAACGCCGCATCGAAGAGGTGATCGGTCGTTTTTTCGAAACTTGCCAGCTGCAGAACGCTATCCCTCATCTTTGCTAAACCGAACCGCGTGATACCCAACACTTCACCCTTGTACGTCATTACGTCTCCTAGTAATTGGATGTGACGCGGATCCACATCCATACCGTGCTCCCTCATGGTAAATGAGATTTCGTCAATAATGGTGAAGCGAGCGGCCTCGATGCCTAGGACTGCGCGCATTTCCATAACACTGTTTGTTCGAGTCTTGGTTCCGACTACGCCATCCGTGTTCATGCATTGTCGGAGACCATAGCCCTCCACACAAAGTGTGTTCGTCTTGGTATTCTCATCAGTAGATATGACTGCTCTAGTAGCCTCGGGGTAGCCTTTGACTACAACCCTTGGCAGCACCCGCTTCAGAGCCTGTATTCGTTGATGGACGCTAAGATCCTCTTTGCTCTTTTTCATTTCTTTCTCTGACATCTCATGCACATATATTCTGATCCGTGCACCGTTGACTTTGAGTTGCGATTTGTCAATCTTTAACTTTGGGGCCCTGGTTATAGCGGTGATAATGTCATCGATCGTAAGTTCCAAGCCTAGCTTGTCAATGGTGGCTTCGTCAACACGAATGCTGACGTAACTGTCGTCCGGAGAACAGACATCCTCAATGTAGAATATTATGTCTTCAAGATATGTCTTTTCTATCCTCCCTTTCACGTATCTGGCACTTCGGATGTCCGTCTTGTTCACAAGCTCACATTTGATGATAGGTGTACTGATAAGTTTCGAGGCGTTGATGATTTCCTTGATACGGGGGACACCAAGGGTAATGTTCATAGAGGCGACACCAGCAAAGTGAAAAGTCTTCAAGGTCATTTGGGTACCGGGTTCGCCAATAGACTGTGCACCAATAGCACCGACTGCAGTGCCTGGTTCCACTTTCGACCGCTCGTACTTTGTCATGCATTGTTTAACAAACTCTCCCAGGGTCCGTTCTGAGATTTTGTGCACTCTGTCGACGATAGATTTTGATGACACTAAACATGGTAGTTAGTACATTATAGCTTACAGAGGTACAGATAGAAGCAAAGCCATACCATTTAGAGAGTCTATGTAATGCATGTCGTACTCGTCGCTGTTCGTTGGCTCTAGGCAAGGCATCAAGCCGAGTCTTTCTCTGATTTTGCTGCATTCTTTGGCTCTGTCCTCTATGAATTGGAACACTGACTGCCTGAATGCCACCTTGCTGTCGATCTCGTCATTCGGGCCAAGCTGGCTAAGGGCCACCTCTATTTCGTCAAGTCTCAACATCTTTCTGCACATGTCAATTATTTCATATGGCAGCAGCCCAGGATCATTATTATCCCATGTTAAGTTCTAATATTGGCTATTAGTCTAGATTTTTGCCTGTAATGATATTGACGGGTCAATAGCTACCTCAGAGTGGTTGTATGTTCTCAGCAGGTTGACTGGTTTAGCATCTCCCTCCATATCAACCGGATCCAAATTGTCACCGCCATATTGGAACTGCACAACACCAGCACTTGAGTTTCTGACGGTGTCATCATATTGCGCGGAGAGGTCCTCCAAACTTTTCATCAGTCTCCGCGACATGTAACCAGTTTCTGCAGTCTTGACGGCAGTATCAACTAAACCTTCACGACCTGAGATAGCGTGGAAGAGAAATTCTGTCGGGGTAAGCCCTGAGAAGAAACTGTTTCTTACGAAACCTTTCGAAGGTGGTTCTTTGGCTGTAATTCACCGTATTAGTACGTGTAAACTGGAAGTTTGGGGTACCCTACTTACAATTTTTGGGGAAATGCGGCAGGGATCTATCTTGAAATCCGTTAGGCACGCGTTTGCCGCTAATAATTTGCTGTCCGACACAAGCAACCATCTGCGATACATTGATCTTGGAACCCTTGGAACCGGAATTGGCCATAATAAGGGGAGAGTTCATCTTGCTCAGTTCACTCATGCAAATATCTCCGACTTTGTCACGAACTTTGCTGAGGACCCCCGAGATTTTGTTTTCGAGAGTCATTTCCTCGTCACAACCTGCTGCCTTCTCTAATCGACCAGCTTTGAAGTCCTCGATAAGCTTATCACACTCCTTGTATGCGGCTTCAACATGAAGTTGTTTGAGATCTTGGAGCCGTTTGCCTGGAGAAACGTCGTTAATGCCAATTGAGAAACCTCGGTTACCAAGCCACCTGGCACATAGTTTTGCCAAACGGTTCATAGCAGCGACCGCCTCATCGGCACCATAATCTCGTAGAATAACATAGAAGACTGAATTCTTCTTTCCGGAACCAACAGTTGATTTGTCCATCAAACCGCACATAACCTCTGAGCCTCTGATTACAAGCCAACCATCGTTGGGGCATAGGTCCGGTGCCATTCCGGGCACGGACTTAAAATCACGGCACTTGGCGTCCAAGTTTAGAAGAACTTTGCTCTTCTTGCTGGGTCTTATCAAAACACTAAATAGCTGCTTTCCGGTCCATAGTGCTTCTGGTTTCAACACTGCAGGTGGCGGAAGATCGATCTGTTCGTTGCCATTCACCATGAACATGCAGAGCATGGCGAAAGTTTTTCGGTCGAAAAAGTTGTCCTTGTTGGACAATAGATATGCTGCAGTAATAAAATCTTGAATGGCCGCAATAATCGGCTCTCCATTGCGAGGTGTGCATAAATTGTTCTTGACACCCATCAGATTGATAGCTTCAGTTCGAGCTTCCTCGGTTTGGGGAACGTGTAAGTTCATTTCATCTCCGTCAAAGTCGGCATTGTATGGATTGCAAACACACTCGTTGAGGCGAAATGTTTTCCACGGTCGCACTTTGACATAATGACTGAGAATACTGAGTTTGTGAAGGGAAGGTTGTCGATTGAACAGGACTACATCTCCGTCCTCAAGATGGCGTTCAACAATATCGCCTACAGCTAGCTCCTTAGCAGTCTTGTCGCGATTGCCGTATTTTAGCCAACTAGAAGAAATGTTAGTCTTGGGTCAGTAAGAGGGTTTCCGTGCCGACTCACGTCTTATATTGGAGATCTTTCTTCACAACATAATTAGCACCAGGGTACGTGTCGGCGCCGTTTCGAACCAAGTCTTGCAGTTTTCCTCGATTGTAATCCGTAACCCGTTCCGGATATGTCAGGTTCTTGGCTACTAGGATGGGCACCGCCACCTGCTCAATGCTCAAATTTGGGTCGGGAGAAATGACTGTACGTCCAGAGAAATCGACACGCTTTCCAGAGAGGTTGCCTCTGAAGCGCCCTTGTTTACCCTTCAATCGCTGGCATATTCCGCGGATGGGTTTTGTTACTCCTTGGGCTTGTAACCCTGGCAAGTCACTGTTCACGTACATGGCGATTTGCAGCTGCATCCACTCCCACTGTTCCATTAGAGTCTGAATTGGTATTCCCCTAAGAAGACCAGCTCGTATGAGCGCACTGGTTTCGGTTATCTGGGCTAGCTTCACGGTCAAGTCGTCTTCATTGCTAGCGTCTTCCTGGCTGACGGAGGGACGAATGCAAACGGGTGGAGCCGGCATATACTGCCATAGAAACATCTCTGGCCTCCCTTCAGCCGGATCCATTCCGAGTAATTCACAGTCCGAAGGTGAGATCTTCTTGAACAAATTGAGGACCCTAAGCGGGTTGAGGTCGTCCATAGCTCTTTTCAGATGCTTATCGAGGTCCTGGTTTCCCTTCTTTGCCTCCGTAAACGACTTGTCAAAGGTGACCTTGGACTCCGGTGGCACCTTCGAGGCTGCATTCGACGAATTAAACGCCCTGAACTTGTCGTGGATCACTTTCAACGCCCCAACCTTTTTCACCGTCCCATTGATAGCCCCACATACAAAACAAGTCTTCGTCTTCCGGCACTGTTCATTGATCTTTTTGCATATCTGCACTCGTCGAAGATTATCGATACCAGGTTTTCGTAACTCCCTCAAGTACGACCTTCGCATCGTATCGTCTAGTAATATACTGGAGCATTCCTTGCAGATATTCTGTAAAACAGATATTATGTGTTTAAAGTATCCAATGTGAAATGCTGGCAGGGCTAGTTTAACGTGTCCAAAGTGTCCGTTGCAGGCTTGAAGGTTTTCTCCGCAGGTTTTGCAGGTATCGCTTTTATTGGATATGCCCTATCTCAATAAAATCCAGGTTAGCCTTCGTGTTCCCTGACCTGCAGGCCCGAGTCGGTAGTGTGTCGCACCATTCGAGGGTCGAGGACACCGTTTTCCGTAGGTTGCCGACCAGTTTCGTTGAAAAGCCGGTCGGTGGAAACTTCGATAACAGCCTGTTTGACAATATCCTGAGTTGACCTGAAAACAGGAATCAAATAGTTAGAATGTAGAAATAAAGGTATCGGCCGATTGAGATTACTGACAGGATACCAAATTTGACTTCTTTGATACGCTTGGGGACGTTGGAGATGACTTGCTCCTTCCGCCCCCCGCGTTTCGATGGTGCAGCTTGCAACGCCATTCTTTCGATTCTTAAAGAGGGAATTGAGGTTGGAAACAGCTGCCACTGATTGAATTCCAGGTCACCGAGCTGCTAATTTTGTTATTGCGATTAAATGAAAGAATGATGTATTGGCGATAAGGTCGTGCATTGTCCGATGTTGAAGGTTCGTGTTAAAGAAGAACAAGAGAGAGCGAGGTTGTGAGCAATTCGCTTAAACTTTTTTTTTTTTTGTGCAAGCAGGCGGCGCAATCGAATCGAGTTAGCTCGGTCGGGTCTGACTGATGGCCCGCGCAAATCCCACGCTTCACAACACATCTGAAGGTCCGCAATGGCGCTGTCACGACACCAAAACAAAGCACTCTAAAGAGCTACTGGGTAGAAATAGCAACAGCGTAACTGGAGCTGGGAAAGTAGCTACGCTGGTTGCTTCGTGGCCCTAGCTTCAAGAGCTCTAGCGATAGCTAGCAAAATGGTGATAGGCTAGCCATTCGGAATTTTCAAAGTTAACATGCAGACATGGCGTTACTTCGACCTCCGATCCATCAAGAATACACACACCCGCCACTAACAAAGGCGGCGGGGTTATCTTGTCGGCATATAACATTTTTAAAAAAAAGCCCGTGAGAATCTACCTATCATAAAGATTGAATCTGCACGAGTCTCATGACTAAACAGCTAAGCTAAAACGGAAGAGGGGTGGTTGGCTCCGGATATTTCACGCACGCTCTCTTCTGCCCAACGGTTGCGGTGCTCGGTCGCCTTGTTCAGTGGGCATTCCTCAATACGTCATTTTTTGGTAGCAACCAAAATCCAACAGGCTGGCAGCATGCTCCTCTCCCGTTCACACCACCATTCCATTAATATTATATTGCCATACCTTATTTTCACATCAGCGCAAATCAGTCTCCTGCTCATTTGTCGCACACTCCAACCCAACCTCCGAGAAGAAAAATCTAAACCTTACAGTCGCAAAATTATACAAATCATCATTCAAAACTCATCAACATGGCCGGAAAGAAGTCAAAGTAAGTTTGCAACGCCCTTTTGCATGCAATCCCCAGATTTCTGCGTTGCGATGCAATGTCCAGAACGAGGGTAGGAGCAAGGAGGCTGCGGGGTGGCGTTTCTAAAAAATTCACAAAATCCGACGGAATACCCGGACGGTACAAACACTTCGGTATATGATGCTGATTCGTCAATGGTAGCTTGCCCTTACTCCTGGGTCTTACCGCAGCTGTCGGTGGAGGTTATTACTATTACACCTATGGTGGCGGCGACATTAAAGTCACACAGCAGAAATTCGATGGTAAGTGTTCTCACGCTACCCTCTCTCCAACTCAATATAAACCGGGTACCTTCATCTCACATATGCCCTCTCGCAATTCTTAAAACAGAGGACAAAGCCAAAGTCAAAGAGCACGCCCAGGCAACTTACGACTCGGTCAAAGCTTCCGCCAACTCGGCCGCTGAACTTAGCAAGCAAAAGCTAGAAGAGACTCAGGCCAAGCTAGAAGCGGAACGTAAGAAGGCACAAACCGAGATTCAAGCCAAAATTGACGAGGCGGATAAGAAGGTCCAACAGGAGGCCACCAAGGCCAAGGGTTGGTTCGGGCGTGGTTAGAAGGAAAAACGAAATTTCTTCCCTTTGCTTTCGGTATTCATCACCCCGGGGAATTATAACTCTCTGTGAATATTGCATGTCCGTGGGGGGTAGGTAGTCCGAACCCCGTTGGAGATTTCTTTTACGAACTCCGCATAAACCTCGTTAAAAAATTTACCCCGTTAATGTGGGGATACCCCTTGGGTAGAATCACGGTTACCGATACCTTTTTTTTAACCTTTACCCCATTTTATTCTGTATAATTTCTTTTCTTTTTTCCGTACCACAATTTCACAGGTTTTGGTTGTTTCTGGATATTCTATGATACCGCAATTGCCGTCAGTGCATCGTCGTGCTCTATATCTCTTCGTGAAATTGAATCAAATAGGCGGTAGTGCACATCTACTCACACCCGCTCGTACCTCCATTCGTATCCCTTTCCAATTCAACTCTATTAGGCTGTCGGCCCGGCCCGTATCAAGAATGCATGCATCAACATCGGCAGCGGTAAAGAACAATTTGCAAAAGCGCCGCGAATAATGTTTTACGGATTAACACCAAAGCGCCCCCTGGTATCACATTTCTCGTAAACAAGCATATATTCCTTTCATAGTAATAACTACAAGTAGAGAATAGGAATAGATTAAAATTGAAAAAAAAAAAAAAAAATTTGGTATTTTGGACACCAACCCCACATTTCATCATACACCGCGAGCATCAAGATTTTGCTTGGCCCCCTCACGCTGAACACCCAAAATATCGCACAAATCGGATATAAACACCGCAATGGAGAAAGAAGAGGAAAAGGAAATACACCAAGCCACGAACCTGTACGGAGGGATAAAGGGATAAAGAAAGAGGAGGAAAAAAACAAAAAAGGTCGCTTATGATCGTACATAAACTCATAAGACCCGAAAGAACAGACAGCCGGGTTTAACGGTAAAGCCTGCTCCTTTTTCCCTTTTCCAAAACCTAGACTCCAAGTGCGTAATCGAGAAGTAAGTAACGAGGAGAAATCGAAAGGAAGAGAAAGAAAAAGAAAAAGAAAAAAGCAGAAACTTGAAAATTTTTAGTGTACGCTCCGGTTTTTGTGGAAAACATCAAGGTAAACATAAAAAAGTTTTGATGGCACGTTTAACAGCGAGAAGGAAAATGAGAGGTAAGATAGAAATTTTGGTGAGATTTCTTCGTACAGGCGGCGAGGAATTTGCAATTGATGGTGAAGCCAGATGCAAACGTGAGATATGGAGGAGATGATGAAGTGCATCGCTATTGTACAATTCCAAGCAAGCGACGCTTATCAGAAGAGATAAAGTATAATGTGGAGATGGCGAGCGAGGTGAGAAACAACATTACATATTTTTTTGTTTTTAAACAAGACATACGACGACGGCGACAACAACCACGAAACAGCATAACTTTTTTTCGATGGCGTTACAAACTAAACGAGCCTCAGTGAGGGCTGCTCGGATTGATTACAACTTCATCGTGTAAAACATAAATTCAGACGT
>LDUD01000027.1:1172764-1225586 GCA_012184295.1 Dactylella cylindrospora
GCGAGCATTCAAAACAAAAATCAATTGGTAACGAGCTGTAGTATTGACGCAGAGAAAACAGCAGAGTCAATAAACTTTTGAGTCTTTGAACGATAGTTAATAAAGGGCAAAAGTAACGAGCTGTAATTTTTTTGTGTATTTTTTTTTAAAAGTCTTCTTCTTTTTCCTCGAAAGAAAGTGGGTCGCACGATCGTATATCAAAAAGCCTTGTCGTCCCCTGAACTTTTCTGTATAAGCTGTAAAGAGCATATAGTATAATAAAACATCTTCTGTACACCAAGTCCCCGGATATGGCGCGAGCCAAATAGTCTTGTAGAGAGTAATAAAAGTCGTAAAAAATGTTTTCCTCTTTGGATCTCAATTTTGGTTTGAAAGGGGAAGTTGACTTTTTTTTCTTTTGTAAGGGTCGTAAAAAGTTTTGGTGTTTTGATTTTTCAAGATTCATAAATTATCATTTTGAATGTTTTCCGGTCGTAACTGTAAGAATGAAATGTGCCCCCGTACCGTATACCGCCGAAGCTATTTTGCTGAATGGGCCGTAGACGATTTGCTCCATGTTTCTGGTAAAGATTCCCAAGGAAATTCCGAAGCCACCTTTGCCGCTAGCACCGTGATCCAGAGAAGCCCAGAACCTAAAGCAAAATTTATAGAAATAAAAGAAATAATCAAGGAAAATAAAGGAAAATAAATGACGAAAACCCGTGCCATGGAACAAGAAAGAGCAGCACGCTGAAAAAACAAAAACTAGGGAAATAAATACCGTACTCAATAACCAGGGTGCAAGATCAAAATACCGCCCGAACTATAAAGCATAAACACAAGTATATATATAAAAGAGAATTATTCATGAGGTCGCTTGGACACTATATGACGCGAGCCTTGGACTGGCCTCTCAGCCAAGAACGACTTTGTTCCAGAGTGTCCTTAGGAGGGGCGGTCAAAGTTCGCTTCATTGACACAGTTGTGGAAGACCTCCTACCAGCTGGCCCAGCAGACGAGGCCCTGTGTCGTCTTCGATAAGATGGGGACGGATTGGGATTAGGTTTCGTGAGGAGAGTGAAGGATTTCCTCTTGGGAATGTTTTCCGGGAAGTCAACAGTTTCATCTGTTGGCTCGCTCTGTAGGGCAAAACTCACGGTACTGCGCAATTGGCGGACACCTGAGCGAACTGTATCCTTCGCAAGCTCAACAAAATCATGTGCTTGATTGCCAGTCCTTCTGGGTAGAGGGTTCCTAGTAGACGAGCTAGCCCTTCGGCGTGGAGTTTGGCTTGCCTGGTACCTCAGCGACCGCGGTTCTGTCGGCTTGGCGATCTGGTCACCAAAGAGGTTCTGCATGCGTACGGCTCGCTTCTTGCTCCAGCTGCCCATAACAAACTCCTTGACATGTGGCGGAACCTCAACGGCAAGAACTAGTCGGTCAGACTCAGGGTCGCTAGCAAGGAGTGTCTGTGCCTCGGTAACTCCAAGTTGCGCTATTTCTCCATCCTTTGTCTCGACTGGCTCGCTGGTTGCACGGCTACAATCCCCACAGGCGCTTGGAGGTGGTGTGACAAGAACGATCTTAAGATCTCTTCGCTCGAAGGCACAGAATGTTTCCCCGGTCGCCTTAGTGCTCGCAGGGCTGAGCGGTAATGTTGCGAGGGTAAGACTGTCCGTTGATGGTGAGCGGAGATGTTCTTCTAATTTCTCAGCTAAGACCGGGAGAGGAAGCATATCACTTTCAAGAGAATTCCGTCGGGTTCCAACGCTGGATACGGGAGAAGGAGGACGCGCCCAATCGTAGAACTGAATAGAGTCCACGGCTGAACTCGCAACGCCTGGTCGCACTCGTTTCGAACGAAACTTTAAAAGCTTGGAATGCTCAGCGGTGGGATCTGTTTCTTCAAGCCCGGTGAACGGTGGGTACCCATGGAAGTGATAATTGGCATCAAAGGAAGGAAGATCCTCGGGTGGAAGGACGGTTATTGGCAGCGGCTTGCTGGCCTTACGCTTGGGTCGAGTTGGTGATGGGGCTTCTTCATCATCTAATGATGGCGGCGAGAGCTCTGGTGCAAACATTGGTCTGTTGGCTTTCTGAAGTTTGGCTTGGGCAGACACCGTGGAACCAGTTACGATCATAGATTCCTCGAGAGACCTTCTTGATGGAAGTTGTTTCCTGGGTGATATGAATGCTTCGATCAATCCCTTTGACTTTTTAGGCTTTGAGCCTTCAGGTATGGTCGCGAGGCTATGATCGCTCTCTCCAGTTTGTGTGCGAGATAAAGCATCTCCATCGTGGGCCAAGGCAGAGGGCCGCACATTTGGCAGAATTTCAACGTCCGGGAAAACGCCACCGCGGTCGATAATCTCGGTTTCAATTCGATGAAGCAGGTATCGAACATCATCCACCGATTTACCAGAGCCAGTCATCAGGGAAATCCAATGAATATCAGATGGCCCGTGCAGTGCCGAGTCCCTCTGGGCGTAGTCATCATCGAATTCATCTGAGCCAGCTGGACTATGCGGCATAACCGCTCTGCTTTCTTTTGATATACGGATCTCCTCCCTCCTTCGTACCTTGATAACCCAGTCTTCAACCCCGCCCCAAGCCGCTAGCCTTTCGACTTGCCTTCGAACGAGGTCGCATTGAAGCTTTGCAAATCCTTTAGGATCACGGTAGCGAGACCGTTGGTAATGCTTCCGACAATAGTAAACCCATATATTTTTGGGGATCTGCCTCGTCGAGAGCTTGTTCCGCCCGAAGATATGCGACACCACTTTTCTTAGTGGAGATGATGTATTACAATCTTCAACATAGGAGCATTTGGGGGCGCTGAACAGATCCGAATCCAAGCTATGTGCCATGGAATGTGTTGTATGGGAAGGGCCGTGTGGACTAGTAGGCGACATGGCGGTCGTTGGGGTATGCGAAAGCTGCAGCTTGCTCATGGCGTAGACGTCTTGGCTATGCATGTGGTTGAAGCTGATAGGCTGTTTAGGGATAATGTCCGTTCTTTGGCGTAGTTGATTTACATAGGAACGAGGATGGATATCATCGTAGTAGGTCGGCGTAGCCATGCCTCCCGAAGAAGTACCAGCACCAAAATGATCAGATTCAACTGAGTGCGACTTTGGATCTTGACTAGTCGCTAGATTAGCGAGGGTTGCTAGGGGATGTGCGTCTGCTAAGTCTCCCCTGGCGTCCCGCTCTTGTGCTACGTCGCAATAAGGGGGGAAGTATTGGTTCATGGTTGTCGATGGACTACAATCGGACTCACTCGGGGTATATAGGCCTCGAGGAGTGGGGCGTGAGCTGTTGTGTGTAATGTCATAGGCGTAGATAGGGATTCGAAAGTCCGGTTTGGGTCTTCCAGAGGTTTCATGCAACGGGCTCCCTAGGTGAGAGCCTTTGGACAGAGACCCGCCATTACTTGATAAAGTAGTGAGGCTGCTCATACTATGTGAAGAATTGAAACTCGATAGACTTGAGATTGAACTCCGAGCTGTCGTTGGCCCAGTACTCGAACTGCCAACTGTCGCATACTTATGATATTTGTGGGTGTCATCGAGCATGGCCCTTTGGGTTGCATTTTGCCGAGAAACTCTGTAGGATGACGATGATGATTTGGCGGACCGGATGATATTCTCATCAATAGGAATGTTCCCAGGTGAATTCGAGATACCACCTCTGGCGGTTGGATTAAGAAGTTTGTTGATATCCATTGTCGATACCGGCCAATAAAAACTAAACCAGAGCTAGCGCTAAAGGTGGAAAAAAATTGGGTTTAACTATTGGTCTATAAAGCAACCGATAAACGACGATAGGGAGGACAAGGAATCGACTAATGAACGACTACTTTGGGGAGGACCAACGGCTGATCACCAAGGACAAGCCAATCACTCATGTGAAATGACGATGATCGAAATGAACTTGTCAGAGAAGAGACAGCAATGCAGCTAAGGACGTGATATATGTAAATACGCTCCGAGGTCTTGTTGGCTAGACAGACTGAAAGAATCCTGGAGGCTTCTTCACTGCTATCGCCACTAGGTTCCGGATACAGGGCAATGAGAGTATTTATTCTGATGGCTTAAGAGATAGAGTGAACCAAGAGGGGTAATGGACGGTTGATGGAAGGCGGAGACACGATGACAATGATAAGCATATAATTTAGGAAGGAAGCTATTATTTTCTGGAATATGGTTCTTTCTTTTTGACCAAGATGGTTTTCTGTGGAAAGGGAAAGGCAACTCGTCAAGATGGAAAGGGTGGGCGAGAGCCCAGGTATATTTGTGCGTGTGCGGGTGTGAGTGTGGTGACAGTGTGTTGTTGGTTCGAAATGTGTTTTGGTGGAGGTGGGCATGCACTTGGGAACGTATGCACTAGTATGTACGTATGTATGTACGTGTGGATGCGGACAGACAGACGGAGAGACAGAGAGACAAAGGTAGAGATGGAGATGGAGATGGATGAATAGACGTGCGTTCAATGTGGATGTATGTACGGTGCAGTGCACTTTTTCTTCTCTTACCTCGAAGGAGAAATACCAGGCAGGACCAGCCGGCAGCATATATCCTCAGCAAAACCTTGGACGACCCGGGTTATAGATTGGCTGCTGGGGGGCTTTGTCGGGAGATCTTCACCTTATTGTAACCTATAGGTCAGTGCTTGATATATATTATGTCCGTGGACACTGATACCAAGCCAAGGTAGCTCAGAATGGTTGACAGCGGTTGAGGTTTCCCGTTCGTCCCTGGTGATAATAAAATGCAGTGTCGTAAATTACCACCGGTACCATCAGCCGATATAAAAGGGATACTATATAGACCTCCCAGAAAGAGCGCCTCGATATACCAGAGAAAGCGAGAGTGGAGGGGGTGGAATGGAGGACGATGATGAAGAAAGGAAAAAGAAAGCAACGGCTGCAAGAGAGAGGGAGGAAAAGAAAAGAAAATTTACAAAATAGAGGGAAACGAGAAGGAATAAGTAATAATAATAATAAATAATAGTTCACAGTTATAACGAAAGATCTTAAGATGCTGCCTCAGTCCATCTGGAAGAAATATACTTTGGGGAAGTGAAATTGCATGTGTCGACCTCTCGAGCTCGTTTATTTCCCTGGTTGTTGAGTTTCGTGGAAAATGGCCGGTGACCTTGCCAATGTCTGAGAAGACGTCGTGTCCGCGGTCGTTACCCTTTTCCTTTTTTTTTTGTTCCTTTCCCCTTCACTTCCTTTTTCCTTTACTTTGCCCTTGAAAAGACCTGGTTGTCGTCCGGTCCCCCGGCCGCTACTTGCTTGCTGGGTGCCGTCTCCCGCCTGGTCAAAAGAGACGGTGAGGGGTGAGATTGGGGATTGGGCTGAAGGATGAGTCTCAAACGACGTTGGGAAAAGAAAAGATTCGCAGGAAGCTAGAATCAAGTTCTAGAGAGAGAATCGAAGATTGAAGAAGGAAAAAAAAGAAAAGGAACAAACAAAATTAGATGTAGTTTTTTTTCTTTACCTTATCCCATGTAACAGCAGTTAGTTCTTCGGTAGCTGGGATAAGGTTCTAGCCTGGGACCTGATTGGCGATTGATCAGCCTACAGGAGGATATTTGGCAGGTCGATCAATCCGGAGGCTATACGGTCTACACAGGTCCTGGTCTACTTGGAGAAGGTTGTATTGTAGTATTCTTCATATGATGGTTCTTTGGATTTGAAGGGAAGTTATAAATTGGGTGGTCAAGTTTTTTAGTCTTGTTCTTGTTGCTAGCTTTCCCGATGACAAGCCTGGTGTGAGGAGGTAGGTTACTCGCTAGTCCCGTTTCGCACCCCCAAAAGTTCTTCGATCGCAGAGTTTTCACTCCGCAGGCCTGATGCTCGCACTCTTTTGCCTTACGCGGTCCTAACCCCCCAAGTTAGGTCCCCCAGCGTTGTCGGTGAAAACGACGAGGGGAGAGGGAAGGGAAGGGAAGGGGGGGAACTGTTGGGTGAAGGGGTGCGAGTATGAGCTGGACAAGCAGCTGGAAGGATGCGGGATGGGGTACTTTCTTCCTTGTACTTCTTTCTTGCCCTTTTCTTATTCGTCTTTTTATTCTTTTCTTCTTCCACTTACTTCCATATCTCCTGCTTTGCCGAGTCCAGAGTCGAGTCAAGAACCCAGCAACCCTGCGGTCTTCTCGCTAGGTCAGCTTGCAATCATATCGTATGAACCTTCCGCGAACATCAATGCAGCAAGAAATGGGCCAAGCCCCACCCGTGGTATGGAGAAGTGGGAATTAGAAAGTAGCATGCACAAGCGGTTCCGGTTACATATGCTGAGAAAAAAAACAAAAACAAAATATTGAAGACTTGACAAAAAGCAAATTTTTCGTAGCAGTAGGTGTGTGTTCCGAGTGACATTTGGGGAAGTACACGCCTCGGAACATGTGGAGGTGGAAATGTAAGTACGTACTACGCGCCCTGCTCCAATTTACACTCGGACATAGTTTTCGGTAGCGGTGCAGCGGATACCAAACGGACACACACAATAAAGGGCCAGGCCTTTTTTTTTTTTTTTTTTTTTTTCCAAAACGTCTCTTGGGGGGCGTTGTTTTCCTTACAATCTAACGGTGGACTTGCATTGCTGATTTTCCTCCTCCCCCTCCTTACTTCTCACCGTCCGATAATTGGGGGGAGCATAGAGCCGTCCTTCCAAGTAATTTTTGTTTCATAGGTTTTTGTCTTAACTCCACGCAAGCTGACGATCGTCAAGTTGCTTAAGTGTCGCTCCGCTTTTTTCTTCCTTGCTTTTACTTAGTAAGACCTAGATTCAAATCGATTCTTCGGCAGCCCTGTCAGACTTTAGTCCCCACCAACTTTTTTTTTAGTGAAATCTTCTCATGGTTACTATTTTCGTCAGTACCTCAAGTCAAAATCTTTGGGGAAAATTTTTGTTCAAGGATCCATTGCTTTCCCTAGGGTGGTTTTTAGATTACCTGACCTGATACCCAAGATGGCACATGTATACCTGGGGGGGCGCAAGAAAGTGGATTTCTGCGAGGTACTGTTCATTGGTGCTGATCAATCGCTCGGTACCGTCGCCTGACCTGTCCAGCCGGCCTTCGGTTCTCTGATATGATCACGTTTTCGATTAAAACCGCTATCTAAAATTCACCTGCCTTGGAAGGATATAAAGGCGATTGGGGCGGGGAAAAAAGCAACTTTCCATTCCGAGTCTGGTGTGGGTTTTTTATCTTTCCCAACCGAGTCGTCCAGCGTTAACGTCAAAAGAAGAACTGTGACACAACACCCGAGCAAATCTCTTTACAACGAGGTACTGTAAAAAGAAGAAAAGGTTCAGACGCTACTGCTATTCTGAACAGCCCATTCCGGCGCGTGAAATTCCAAGCCCCATGAACCTTTTATACCTCTAAGCATTTCCCAGCGCGAATTCTCAATTCTCACCTTACTTTTTGATTAATATTTTGTTTCTCAAGCCAGCGTATCCGGCCGGTGGGATCAGTAATTCGACTGCCACCGACCCGCAAACATTTTGTACGTTGTTCGGCCCCAGAAGAAGGAGGGTGGACGAGGCGTAGCCCGAGTAGGAAAGAAAATTCTTCAGAGGAGACAGGCTCCGCAAGTACGCCCACTCTCACAGCCGTGCAATAAGAGGTTGTCTTGACTGGACACTCGAGTGCATGCGAAATGCATTCTGGCGTCCAACCTTCACAATCTCGGAACGATCCTTCGCACACACATGCAAGCCATTGCAGGCTCCAGTAATTTCTTGCTTGCGTCTTTGTGGACAGCAATCGTGAGCTACCGATAGCGAAAAGGTGGTGTGAAGAAACCATAGCTCTCTGTACCTGCAAGGATCCCTTTGATAAAATCCTGAGGCCACGGAGGGGGGCCAGTCGATGGGGTCAGCAAACTAAAACTTACACACCTTGTCGTCCGATGAGTGGTTAGGGAGTTTCTGCCTCTGAAGCTAAGCCATTTTGTGGATTACCAGAATCAGGCTGGTGTATGTACGAGTACAGTGCATGGAATGTTGGCGGGCAGCCAGTCCCCTCCGAGCCCAGGAATTAGCTTTCGACCTAGTAGACCAGCTACCTGTTATCAATATGCAAGATATGGCGGAAGTGGGAAACTTCCCAGGATCATTGACACTGACTGGGTTGGGTGTTGCCGTCATCAAGTAAAATTACCCGGCATATATTAAGATTCACCCACACCAACAATATTTCGGCCTTTTGATGCCATCGTAATGGCTTTGAAATGAAGGTTGCAAGAGGCAGGATTATTCCTGCTACAGCCGAATTGAAAATATCAAAAGTCGGGTACGAGTAAGGTATGGATGTATAATGCTTCAAAGTTGATAATTATGACTGCGTAGTCGAAAGGTTGCAATTTAATTTTGCTGTGCCGTTCGTATCGTGCAACAGCGTTGCCGATAATGCTCCTAGGCTCCTGTAAGTGTACATCAAAATCGCGAAGATAATCGAGAACCGGTACATATCGGCTGCTTCCCGCTCACCCTACGCCACCATGCCAGTAGAGAGGCTACTGGACGTACATGCTCTGAACCGGAATGGGGTGTGGACGTGTGTGTGTGTGCCGCCTCGCCGCCGCGTGGTAACAAAACGTCCTCCCTCGCAATCGGTTTCGTGGAACGATACATGATACTTTCTTACTTCAACCAGGGAACAGGATATCAAAATGTAGTTCTGCATGGCATCCACCGCTCCCCCCCTCAACAAAAGATCCTCGAGCGTCTTTGGTGCCACACATGCACATCCAATTTTTCGGGGGAATACGAAATGGTGTGCTGCCAGAAACCCATTTCACGATCCCTCATCTTGTCGTTCACAAAAGAAAAGTGAAAAGCCATGACCACGTGAAACGAGTTAATCCGCTTCAAGGAGCTGATGACCTGGGAGCTAGGAGCTCGCCTCGCATATATACCGTCGCAGGAAAGAAAAAGGCTTATTCTCTACACAAGTTCCCCCCTCGCCCCTAGGTCTTCTAGCTCCCACATTGATCCTCCTCCTCAGGTTCTGAAAGCAACCTTTCTTTCTTTTTCCCAATTTGCTTCCGAGACAAAAAATGATCAGACGATTTTCCGTAGCGGAAGGAAAAAAGCGACCGCACTGGCCTTCCCATTCGTCTGAATTGAAACTCACAACAGCAACAACACATTGCCGGCATGACTCCGTCGATTGGTTGCAGAGCTAGAGAGAGATAGGCACCGGCTGATTTCGAAAATGCACTCGACATCACACTGTAAGGTACGAGATGCATCCTCCTTGCTGCTCTTCTGCTAGCTACTGGCCAAGTGTTGAGAGAACCCATCTCATGTTCCCTCTACAACCTTGCCCCTCCGTAAAACTGGCCGTCGCCCCATGGGTTTTCCCAACCAGGGTCGGTAGAAAATATTGAACTTTGGGCAATATTATGCACCAGATATTGCATGTGAGCGGGTGGTTCGATAGACGGGTCTTCGTAGACCCTTTCACGATCCTATGTGGAGCTGAACAGGCCATCGAAGCGACCTTCGTCGCGGTTCCTAAAGCATCCGGTCCATCCAGATCTCTGTCTAGCCAAGATCTGAACTGGCAAAAAACGGGATTTTTGAGTGCCCGTGCTTTTTTCATAACATCCCGACGATATAGACGTCGAAAGTCTGGATTGTTAATCTCTTCCTGCATACGCTATTGCCTGACTAAGCCCAGTTTAGCAGCTATTGCTTTGCATCTGAATGAAACTTCGCCAGCGGAGAGAGGCTTTCAAGCCATCGGCAAATTTGGACGGCTCATATCATGAAATTGACTTTTTCAGTTCGTGGAAATTCCGACGCAGATCATATCAGGGTGCTGTGTATTGCTAGAGCTATAGAGTAGTCTTTGAGGCGCGGGCTGGAGTGGTTGTCTGTCGAACCTTAAAATTATTGACGTACAAATCTTGATGCCTCAACTAGACTAGACAATATCTAGCTTGGAGAATGTCTGTCGCATGCACAGCTCGCGGGCGCCAATGGTCTACAGAATTACCCCACCTCTATGCCACATATTAATAGCACATTTATCCATCATATAAACTATGTCACAGGTCGAATATTTCTAAACTAAGGCGATGTTTCGACGTTAAGTAATCATGATCTCGTCTTTGATCCATGTGGGTGGCCGTCGATTCGATTCGCCCAGGTCCACAGTTCTAAGATGCAATATCAAAAACCCCAGGTATTAGTATCATGCACAAGAGAAAGAAGTGTAAAAAAAATATTCTTTCAGGATGGTATCCTGACCTTTTGATTCTTTAACGCTGGCCTTGTTTCAAGACGCGATAATGACAATGTGGTTTAGAATGGTTTTCGCGGAATTTCTATGACATTAGGAAAACATAATATCTTTCTCTTATCTTCCAGGTTATATCTTTCGACCTTTTTCTTTGATGGCCTCTCGAATATGGAAAATCCCATGTCGAAGGGGAATCGGGTTTCGGCACATCCATATTACTCCATACTTACATGCAGGAAAAAGTTTTGGTAACCGGGTGATTATGCTGTCCAATTTCCATTTTCTTTTTGTTTTTCCTCTTCCCGTTTCGAATTTCGTCCTGAAATTGTTTTGTGTGCTTGGGAATTATTTTTTTCTCGTCCACTTCTTCAATAATCATGGGATGATATTAGCTGTGATAAAACTCTTTTCGGGGGGTGTGGTTGGATAATGGGGGGGCCAAGAGGTGCTGTTTAGCCATACTTTCCCCACTTCCCTTGTGTCCCCATTCCCCGATCATGCAATATCAATATCAAAAGTTTGTTAATACACCCATTCTCCTTCACCAGCGGCTGTTTACTCTGCATGATGGTGGTATCTGGGAGACTTTGCCCACGCTCAGTGGTGAAGTCTGCAGGCTCGCTCTCTCTCTCTCTTCAAAAGTTTTGACAAATGAGCATGGGGGACCTTTGCCTCGCCCGTTGACCTGGGACGACTGGGCCAATAGCATGCCCCGTTAAAATGTACTTGGGAACGGACCACGCCATGCTAATCCTATCTGTCAGCTCGAAACCGGACCGGGATGCAACGAACCACTCAGAGAGCAGTGGGGATGACATCCGGAATATCCTCAACGTCCAAAACTGCTAATTATGGGACTTTTTTCCTTTCGGGTTCAACATTGGATGCCGTGTAGGGGGTGCGGTAGGTGGGATTGGTAATGCTGGGCAAACCATCTTTTTCTTGTAGCCGGCCGGCCTTTTCTGCAAAATATCCATGGTTTTACGCAGAGAGCTTGCCTTTGGCTTTTCCCCCATGTATGTGCTGATCCATGTAGAGAATCGTCCTTTCTCCAATAATTATGGAAGGATTCGCCATGAGAGATGCAAGGGAGCTGCCGTGATGATTCAATTGTGCGAAAGACCTGCGACCCTTTGACGTCTTTTTTTTTTTTTTTTTTTTTTTTTTTGCCTAGCCCAAGAAATTTCCACTTTTCGGCGCAAAAAAAAAAAAAAGTTGAGCACGGACATCAGAGATAAACCTGTCAAAATGGTACTGGCGATCATGCATATTTTGTGGAACATTCAAGTTTCAGCATTCTATAGGGCTTCTCCTCTCTATCGCTTTGCCTCTCTCTCTAACATACGATAATATAAGCTTGGACATTCCCTAAAGGAGCCTGCCGGCGATCTGGATAAATTCAATGTTCCCCTCTCATCTAACCACATGATCTAGATTAGATTGCGCTGTTAAGGAGGACGGGTTTCCACGGATATCGAAGTTTCACTGGCCACAATGGCGTAGTTTGTCATTTCAGAATTAATCTATTTTCGACATGAAGGGCTAAGAAGCAAAAGAAGCTCAGGCCGCTGATGGCAAATGCATCCTTAGTCCTTTTCTGCAATACTCTGCAGGCGCTTGTCAATTTCTTCGACTGATAATTTCCGGAAAATTGGCTGTGGCTCGCCCTCTTCTTGGCCTGGTTTTGGGATCCCAACAACACCAATCTCGATTTCAGTAGCCTTGAAGTCCTGGCTTAGGACCGTGGACAGAGTCGTGATTGCCAATTCTACCACCTCTTCCCAAGTCCCAGGCGCTGCATCCTTGTTCTTCAGTTTCTTCTCCAAAAAGTTGGTCGCCTCCTGCTGTTTAGGTCCAGAAGCTGTCGCTTTGTAACCTGTGTAGTACCCCGCGGGGTCGACCTTGTATAACGAAGGTCCGTGCTCATCATCCAAAGATATCAGAGTCATTGATACACCTAACGGGCGCATATATGCCTGTCAACGGGCCGCCACGGAAGTCTTATTAGCCACGGCCCTTTTATCTCGTTCGTATGAGAAATCGATTTCGCAAAACAAGGGGATTCCACTATCAACAACAAAAAAAGTCTGTGCGGGGGGCAAAGCGAGACGTATCTTGGGGTTCCGTTTGTTTTTCGTTCGTAAAATCATGATAATGGGGGTTTCATGTCACCGACAATGTTATTATAACTATCCGAGACAAAGCAAACTTACCCTCTGAGTGTAGACCTGGTTGATATTTGCCAATCTTTTGGCTAGGACGTCGCAAGGCATTTCGTAACCGTATTTGTACTTAAATTCTGCAGCTTCACCCCGTGCTCGGGTAACCGACGCTCGAGCATCCGCAATTGACCCGGTCATGACACACCCCAGCGATGGTGAGATAGAGAATATGTAGGTCACCGAAGCTGGATCCAACAATTTATCCTACGATATGCGAATAATGCATAAGCCGCGATTAGCCAGCTGTCTTGCATGTCGGGGAAGGCAAATCCCATTCCACGTCGATGCTTTATATAGACCATGAACAGCGAACGAGGATGTAGCGAACGAGAAGGGCCTTGTCCGGGTTTGGCCGTGTCAACTTACCGGAACTTTCTTCTGAGAGATCACCACCGCTGAATCTTTGCCTCTAATCCCTACGGTTGTGATATTTGCAGCTGTTATAGCTTTGAAGGCATATTCTATTCGGGAATAGCTCGTCCGTCAGCATGACATTCTCCGCTAGATAGGCTACCCCCAATTTATTCCGATGCCTCAGAAGATACGAAAACTAGAGGCGCATGGACCATGTGGAGAGTTTTTCCGTGAGGGTCCGTGTGTATGTGGAATGTTTTTCGTACCAACTTGGTAGAGTCGACCTTGTTCGGAGAAGATGGTGATGTGACGATCGAAACCAGCACTTCCTATCGTACGGTCGAGATATTAGCCAAAGTAAAATCCCTATAGCCAATTTTCATAAAGTTGTTTGAAAATGATTGCGGTGACACAAGACTATCATACCAGACATCTTTGCTGTACTGCTGTCGTCAGCGAATGGCGGTCAAGGGACGGACAAGATTGGCGTTTATCCGAATAATATGATTCGGGTTTCGATCGGATATCGTCCGTAGGCTTCTTTCGATATGTGTAGAAGGAGGAGGACAGGTAGTGAAGATGTTGAAGAGGTTGACGCGTCGTCGTCAGTTGGGGTTGTGGAGAAGAAGTGGCAGTTGGGTGCTGCCGTTGAACTAGAAGCTCTGTGGAAGCTTGAGTGGTGCTTAGCTAAGCCAAATACGGTAATTTTTGTGGCTTGATCGTCCAGTTGTATTACGTAGAACTGGCATTTCATGGTAAAGCCACACTTCACCCCACCAACCGCCACCTGCCAGCCTGCATCCTTGTTTGGTGAACTGTTCAATACGCATTCACTCGCAATCCAGCTCCGTGATCCATCCAGAAGGTACAGAATCAAGTCCCGGACTTATTTCTCAGAGACTACGCGACATAAAGCCCAACGTTATAACCAAAGATGGCCGAACTCGACGACCTAGAGCCCACCCTCCAAAATATCATCGATCACAAATCGTTACGCTGGATCTTTGTTGGTGGGAAGGGAGGCGTCGGCAAGACTACAACATCCTGCTCTCTGGCGATACAGCTTGCAAAAGCACGAAAAAATGTCTTAATCATCTCCACTGGTAGGATCTCCAGCTTCTCAAGCTATATCGGAGCTTAGCTGACCAGATGCCTAGACCCTGCTCACAACCTATCGGATGCCTTTGGCCAGAAGTTTGGCAAGGAAGCCCGCAAAATCGATGGGTTCGATAATCTAAGCGCTATGGAAATCGATCCATCAGGATCTATGCAGGAACTACTCGAGTCGGGTATGGGGACTTGTCATGAATCGAGAGGAACCGATACTAATTATAATGTTAGACTCTGCCCAAGGTAACCCGCTTGGAGGCATGATGCAAGATTTGGCATTTAGCGTAGGTTTAAACTTTGCTATACGAGTTGGAACGACTGGATGCTTATTATAACAAAGATACCTGGTGTCGATGAGGCCATGTCTTTTGCCGAAGTCCTAAAGCAGGTCAAATCGATGTCTTACGATACTATTGTGTTCGATACTGCGCCGACCGGTCATACTCTCAGATTTTTACAGTTCCCCACTGTGCTGGAAAAGGCCCTTGGAAAGCTCTCTCAGCTGTCGGGGAAATTTGGACCAATGTTAAATGGTCTTATGGGTGCCCAAGGCCTTGGTGGCGGAAACAACGTTGACGAAATGCTCCAAAAGATGGAAAGCATGAGAGAGACTATCAGCGAGGTGAATACACAATTCAAGGACCCAGATATGACGACGTAAGTGCTTTATCTATGTTTCCTAAAAGCTGGAAATATCTGACCGCAGTACCCGTTAGATTTGTCTGTGTCTGTATCGCCGAGTTTTTGTCCTTATACGAAACGGAGCGTATGATTCAAGAACTTACGTCCTACGAGATTGATACCCATTGCATTGTAGTTAACCAGCTACTATACCCGAAGAAGGGGTCTGATTGCGAACAGTGCAACGCTAGGCGGAAAATGCAGAAGAAGTATTTGGACCAGATGACCGAACTTTACGAGGACTTTCATGTGGTCAAAATGCCCCTGTTGACTGAAGAAGTCAGAGGGAAGGAAAAGCTGGAGAAGTTTAGCGAAATGCTAATACATCCTTTTGTACCCCCCGATTTAGAGTGAACTTGAGGCTAGTAGATGGTACGCATTTTGGATCTCGGTGTTCGCATATTGTTTTGATTGTCATTTTCCTTTACAATTAATCATAGAAGGCGGCTTCATTATCCTCTCATGGGCCTGATAATAGTACGAATACAGGGAGGAACATGGGAGCAAATACATGGCAGTCTCTTTCAATAGGTTGCTGCGATTTTTTCTTTTCTTTCCCTTGGAGTTTAGGTATCCCTAACTATAGCGAGCTGTCTGTCTATCGGCTACTAGTGTCGGTCAGGCCTGTGTTGTTGTTGGTGCAACTTGGATGCTACGCGTGAATAGAAAACAACATCCCTCCCTCCAAAACATAAGTCCATGTCCCTTACTATAGCATATACTCCTACCAGCAGTTTCAAGGTATAACTTCTTTGAGAAATATACATGACATCAGCAGAGTCGCCGTAGTCTGACAGCGAGACTTAACATATCTACTGCGCTCTCGTTATGCTAGTGAACAAATGTCGACCGCTCGAAACGACAGGATTGATGAGGGTCTATCAAAGCTCATCGAATACATTCTCCCTGAGCTGGAGGATGAAGACGAGGATGAAGCTCTTAAAGAGAATGCCCTAGAACTAGCCCAGGGCATGATTGATAGGTAACTCTTCATCTCTCATTATAAAAATTCGAGATGTTGGTAGATAGCTAACTCCACATTGCAGCCATGTCGCTCCTTCCTACACCGACGATCCTGCCCACATTGCAAATATCATAAGAAACAAATGTAACTGCCTCATGAAATCTTTTGCCCCTAATGCTCTAGCTAAGGCATGCTTCCTATTTTTTAGGAAGGAAGCTAGCCAGTCAGTGGAACAGACAGTTTGCTGACAGAAAGCTTGGTTACGGTATAAAGTAATACGAGACAACCGTACTTCGGACAAAGCACTTCGATTCTCGAACCTATATTCCCGGTTGTTGACCCTGCCGCTTATCAAGCAGAAGGGGTCGATTCTACAACTCTTACATGAGCTATCGGATTCAACCGAGCCGGATGGAGAGTCGGTACGGAGCGTTGCGAATGGGGCGAGAAGTACCCCGCTAGACTCGAGGGCACCATCGAGAGCAGACCTTAGTAACGATGCTGGTAAATTGAGGAAAGGGTCGACCGATGATGCCGATGGCGTTTATGTTGGTGCACCACCGAAGCCATTTCTCGCTCCCGAAAGAGGAGATGGGAAGAATACCGGACCCACAAAGGCTTCGTTACTTGCTGGCGCCACCCAATCATTCGGTAAGTGAATGCAGCTCTTTGCTTTCTGTACGCTTGCTGGACACTGACAACGTAAATACAGAACCCTCGGAGGTTACAATACTCCGGGACCTTCCCTTCACTCTGCAAGGCGTTTCATCTAAGAATCTTACTTTCACGGATGAGAACACTCTTAAACTTCCGCCTAACCTTCCTGTGCCTTTAATATCACTTCTTCACGCTTTAGCCGAGCCTGCACTCTTATATCGGTCTTTATCAAACTTTGTCGAAGAATCTGACTTAGTAGAGGACAAGGGAGGGCTGGTCGGCCAAAGTTTGAGTGCAGCTATAGGAAATGAACTCAAAGCATACCTTAGCTTGGTTGCTGGTCTTGAAGGCGAAATTAGAAGAGCAGCTTCTATGACAAGCGAGAACGATGAACACGGACTTGCTATGAGGAAAGCGGGCGTGACACTCCGGCGGTGTGTCATATGGACTAGGGAAGCGACTATGGGGTTACGCCTAATGTCCTCAATTGTAGAGGAATCCAAAGGGAAAAGGGGCGGTCAATTGATATCCATCATTCACGGCTTCTCGACAAACCATGGCGACCCGTTTGTATTCAATTTCGCAAAACGGCTATTAACATCTGTAACACGGCCATTCTACGATCTCCTCCGCCGCTGGGTCTACGATGGCGAGCTGATGGATCCCTATCTCGAGTTTTTTGTTATCGAACAATCAGAAGAAGCAATCGCTGATGCTAATAACGACAGACGGGGACATGCTTCCAGTGTTTGGCAAGACAAATACAAACTGGACAACGACATGATACCATCAATCATGACACCGGAATTCGCAAATAAGGTGTTCCTGATTGGGAAGAGCTTGAATTTTATTAGATACGGGTGCGATGATTCGGAGTGGGTTGAGAGATACTCGAAAACGACTAGCAAGGAATTAAGCCACGATGATTACGCTTCTCTGGAACAAAATATCGATGAAGCTTACAAAACTACGATGGAACGGCTAATGCATCTGATGAATAAGAAATTCAACTTGTTCGATCACTTATGTGCATTGAAGAAGTTCTTGCTTCTTGGGCAAGGAGACTTTATCGCTTTGCTGATGGAATCATTGTCCTCCAATCTGGACCGACCTGCGAATACCCTGTACAGACATAATTTGACTGCACAGCTTGAGCATGCTATTCGCGGCTCAAACGCACAGTACGAATCACAGGAAGTTCTCCGTCGCCTGGACGCTCGAATGCTCGAGTTAAGTCATGGTGAAATTGGGTGGGATGTTTTCACTTTAGAGTACAAGATTGATGCTCCTGTCGATGTCGTCGTCACCCCTTTCGGGGGCCGGGAATACCTAAAAGTATTCAACTTTCTATGGCGGATCAAGAGAGTGGAATTCGCCTTGGGTAGCGCGTGGAAGAAGTACATGACTGGTGCGAGAGGTGTTCTGGGGAGTGTAGCCGATAAAGTTGGGAATGATTGGAAGGTTGCCAGGTGCTGCATTGCTGAGATGATCCATTTCGTTGCCCAGTTACAGTACTACATCCTTTTTCAAGTCATTGAACCTTCATGGGAGAAGTTGATAGCGTCAATCAATAAGCCAAATTCTACGCTGGATGATTTGATTGATGCCCACAAACTTTATCTCAATAGCATCACGAAGAAGGGTCTCCTTGGTGGGGCATCGAAATCAAGAGGAGCAGAGACGTCTTTTCTAGCACAGCTACATGAGATACTTAAAACAATGCTATCATACAAGGATGCGATGGACGGGTTGTACAGCTGCTCCGTAGCTGAATTCACCAGAAGGCAAGCTACTTCCGCTCTCATCGAGACTCGGACTGCCGCTGGAAAATGGGGTCTCACTGAAAGTGACACACCGTACGAATTCTCACCACAAGTCCGCAAACATACCCGCCGAAAAGCCGAGTCAGACGATAGTGACGACGACGACGATTCCACGGATGATGACGACGAGAGCGATGAACAACTTCCTGCGATCCGATCGAGGCTTAAGAAGCTAACGATCGAGTTCCAGGCCAGAACGAGCGTTCTCCTCGGTGATTTGGCTAGTCAGTCGGATATGGATATGAGGTTTTTGGGTGTGATGTTTTCGTTTAATGACTTTTATGTGCTAAAGAAGGGTGGTAGAGGGAAGACGGTGGTCGAGAGGAGGAGTGCGCAAACGGGGAAGGGGGATGAGACGCCTAGCTGAGGGTAGAGGTCAAGTGGAATATAAGTGTGGTGCTCGAGGATTGGATTGGAGATTTGTATAAATTTAGCGTGTATTGATATTCCTGTTCTCTGTGGATACTGGATTGGAGGCGAAATACTGAGACTATTACAGTAACAAGAGGACATGTCCTCAATCGACTGACTCTAAGTTCGAGAGTTAATGGAAGAGAGCATTCTATTGGTACGAAAACAAGTGGCTAGGACATGAAATAAATGGCTCTGGGATTCAGACACCTAGGATTGGAAAAAAACAAGAAACCAAGCGCCCACAATACTACGAACAAAAAACGTAAAGACGAAGTGGGTACTGGCTTCATCAACACCGACAAGGTTACAGGCTCTCCTTTGCCACATGATATTAGAGTAAGAAGAGTGGAAAACAAGAAAAAAAAGGACACCAAAAATCCAACGTATTCAACCTTAACCCCAATATAAGTAAGAAAGTAGATATATAAGCCAACAGGGTAGCATGAAATGTCACTAGTGTATCATCATCAACTCTCTCGGCACGAACCCAATCTGTCATCCACATATATTCGTAATGCAACGAGAACGATCGTAAGATTCGAATGCAAGAGAGCGATAAAGTAAAGGGAGAAACAAGCCGACTAACTGATATATTCGGATTTGTCGCGAGTCCCCGAAAAAAGCCTACAAAGCCAGCCAAAGAACAGTTCAGAACCAAGCACAGAGTGGTAGCGGGAGGAGTATCGACCAAAGACAAACAATAAGCGAGTCCAATATTCATCACATTGCCATTTCTGCTTGCAGTCTCTTGAGCATCTCTTCCTCGTCTTCCTCTTCCGCTTCCTTCTTTGCCGGTTGCTTGTTTTTCTCTGTGACAAAAGCGCAGTTACGTTAGCAATTCAAACGGATCCTCATAATTTATTCGCAAGCAAATCTAGGTAGCAATTCCCAGCCTCGGGGAATGCCGTGTGAACGAGCCAAGCGGAGATGAGGAATAAAACGTACCGCCACCATTTGGCTCCCTGACCGGCGGTGCACTGACACCCAGCATCCGCTCGTCCAATGCTTCCTGTTGCAGCGCCGAAAACTCGTCCAACAGTTCGGACTCGTCAATATCGCTGTTTTGCTGACCCACGCGACCGATAGATTCCCCGATTTGGTCTGCTAGTAACCGTTGTTCGTTAATCTCATCCATCACATCGTCTACCTTGTTAATATCCATATTGCCGTGGATTTGCTTCATGGCCTTGCCGGCTGATTCCATGACCTTGAGAGTTTCGTAGTTTAGATTTGCCGCTTCGATCGATAGGACCTATTCGATAGGGTTGGAGTTTTGTTAGTCGCAACCGATATTTTAATAAACCCTTATGAGGGTATTCGGGGTAGTCGGGGTTTCGGAGGAAGGAGTACCTGTGATTCTAGCGTAGCGATTTGGTTCTGTGTCGTCTCCAGCTGCTTTTCTTGCAGCTTCTTCCGCTTCAGTGCAGCCAGTGCCACTACAAGTCATTCGCCACCAGTTAGTAAAAAAATATTCACAGTGCCGACGATGGTCACCGGAACTACGTCCAGGCCTCTCATCGCAGTATAAGCAGCCTTGAGAAATGACCAACCATTCTTATTTGTATTTACGTTCTTTTTTGCGGTATTCCCCAGCTCCTCAATCTGGTTCTCGATGTGCTTCTCTCTTTTTTGTAACATGTCCAGCTGCTGCCGTAAGTTTATGATGGCAGTTTTGGGAGCATCTTTGCGGGCCTGGCCGCCACCGAACCAGTTCATCCAGCCGCTCATGGTGGTTGTGTATTTCCTAGGGAGGTGGGAGTGGCCGATGCGAAGGTTCGGAAGTCTGTTGATAGAGGGGAACGCTGTGAGATTTAGCGAGAAAACTGGAGAGGCAGAAAAACGGGAGTTTGGTTAACAAATAGACGGTGCCGTCGTATATCGTCGAGAGAGATTTGCGAGTATGTACGAGCTTGCTTCTGTTGGCTTTAATGGTCTGGTGGGAGAGGTGTAAGATGTTGAGAGGAAGCGGGATTCACTTTTGGTGACGTTAGCAGGTGATAAGTTGAGATGAGGTGGGCTGGCACAGATGGGCGGGCGGGCAGGCAGGCTTGGTTGGTTGGTTGGGCAGGATAAGTGCCTAAATCCAGCAACCCACCCTCCAAATTTTTAAGAGACCTGGACATGCATGGAAAAGCTTGAAGCGCTTATTTCGATGTGAGGATCTATGAATGCTCAACAGTCCCCTATCAATCTGGTATTCGCCTCTGCAGCTCTGGAATAGGTATTCCATGTATAAGTATCGGAGGGAAAAAGGCAGGTCCTCTTAGCTATAGCTCCCCTTAATTACGATTGTCTGTCCGAGCCCGTGCGTCGCAGCCAAAGCTCGAGTTTAGTATCACGTGGACATCATTCATATACAAGCTGGCAAAACCCGACAAGCAGACGCAGCCTAGTAGGCAAGTTTGAAAGTAGGATTTCTTCGCTTCTTTTCCTTTGAGTTACTCAAGAGGGCGTACGGGACCCCAAATCTCTTGAAAAATGCCAAAACCAACAGCAGCAGCAGTCTCGAAGAAAGGCAAGAAGGATCTTGTCACCACGAAAACGGCCGGAACGAGTACCGCCACAGTGACTCCCATCACGGAGACACCCCAATGGCCACCTCTCAAAGGGCTATTGCCTCCGGAGCTTTTACAGTTGGATACAATACTCGATCACCAGATTCTTACAATATCAAGATTCTTTACATCGTCGTTATGTAGCACTTATATCCAATTCCTATCCAATCTGCCATTAACAACAACACCGAGCAAACCAAAACGTGGGGAGGCCGTAAGAGTGAACGATAGATTCCAAGTCCAAGATCCGAGTTTCGCGAAGAGGCTGTGGCTTGAAACGGGCCTGAAAGAGTTGTTGGAGAGGGAAGAAAGCCGACAGCTGCTCTGGAATGAAGACGAATTGGATACGGGCATTAAAGCGTGGGGGTTGAATCCGAACATTAGGATATATCGATACACGAAAGGTATAACTTTTCCGACCATCTGTATAAAAGTATTTTATGCATAACTGATCAAGCATGCTGGCATAGGTCAATTCTTCGATAAGCACTGTAAGTTGAGCATCGGGTTTCTATCCACCTCTATAATGGCTTATAAATGTTGATATATGTAGACGACGATTCAAATACTCTAACCCTCGGTACCCCGCCGTCCCCGCATCGCACAATCTACACGCTACTCCTGTACCTAACCGGCCCTGCCGACGGAGTTGTTGGTGGAGAAACAGCATTCTACCGAAACGAGCCCTACATCCCGCTGTCCAAGAAGGAGTTGAAGGAATTGGCAGCTTTGGGGGAGCCGCAAATAGTCGAGGTTCAGCCAGAGAAGGGGATGGCGCTACTGCATCGGCACGGAGATGAGTGTTTGCTTCACGAGGGAAAAGAAGTTCTGGCGGGTGTCAAGTGGATTATCCGGAGTGACCTGGTGCTTGATATATAACCAGTGGCCCGGTTGCGTTGGGTCAACCTGTGCTGGAATTTGGGCGGGTGAAATTAGACCTCGGCAGAATTAGCCGGGGCTACTTTGTTGATGCATGTACCCCAGATTGGTCAATTGTTATATCTTACATGCTGAATCCGTGTGCACCCATCTTGACCTTGGACATTCCGCGATTGCAAGATTATCTCAAAAGTTATTACCATTTATACTCTATTCTTACACTTAAATCCAGCAATATGGATAGCAAGACTTTATTTGACGTCAAGGTAAACTTTTCTGCCCTCGAATTCAATAGCCTAATACTAACAGTACACTCTGTAGGGCAAAGTCGCTCTCGTGACTGGTGGAGCCAAAGGTACAACACCTTTCTTTTAACTATGCGATATAAGGCCGATTTCTTGATCGCGTTCAATCCTAACACATGATACTCGTACAGGCATCGGCCGTATGATCTCTGAAGGCCTCGTCGCCAATGGGGCAAAAGTCTATATTTCCAGTAGAGACGAGAAGGCATGCCAGCAAGCAGTCGATGAGCTGAACAAGATCCCTGGTGGTGGTTCGGCTCACTATATTGTTGCCGACTTTTACAAGTTGGAGTCGTGCCAGAAACTCGCCGACGAGTTGAAGAAGAGAGAATCCAGTACGTTCCCAGATTTGGGTTTTCCGAGGCCTTTGGTACATGCTAATAACGAATCATCTCAGAGCTACATATCCTTGTCAATAATAGCGGAAGCAATTGGGGCGAAACCTACGACCAGTACCCAGTATGTTGATCCTAGGCCGTCCAAATATTTTTCAAATGTCTAACTAGAAACTATAGGACAGCGCTTGGGTTCGAGTTTTGACTCTCAATCTCCAACGTGTATTCACCATTACCCAACTTGTTACTCCTCTACTCGAGGCTGCCGCCACGCCATATGACCCAGCCCGTGTCATTCACATTGGGAGTGTTGATGGTATCAGGACACCAAAATTGGAGACCTAGTAAGAAGCCTGGAGAAGTACGGGTATTATAAACAGGGCTCGTACTGATAATCTCATTTGAATAGTGCATATTCGGCCAGCAAGGCTGGACTCCATCACATGTCCGAGGTCCTTGCCCACCACCTTGGGCAGAGGAATATCACGTAAGACGGGGATCACCGAACTCTTATAGCTAAAATATCTAATCCGCTCTGTTAGTTCCAACACAATCGCCTGCGGTCCCTTCGAGTCCAAGATGATGGCAGCAACTCTCAAGAAATTCAAGAATGAGATTGAAGCGGCTATCCCGTTGGCAAGGATAGGCACACCGGAAGATGTTGCTGGTACCGTCCTCTTTTTGAGCAGCAGAGCTGGCGCCTATGTCAATGGCGCCACTATCACATTGGAGTAAGTAAATATCTTTGTCACATGAATTAGCTTTTTGCGAGCGGAACGCTAACATCACCATGAATGAAACAGCGGAGGAAGTGTTGCAGCAGCCAAGTTGTAGATTATGAAGATGATCTTGTTCACAAGTGTTAGATGATTGACTATGTACGATATACGAGGAATGCAAACCAGTCTCTTTCTTGTTTCCCTTTCCATATGATTCGCAATTAAAGTCCACTGGATGTAGTCATTGAACCCTAGTCCAATCGAATCATGCGCGCAGAGAATGTATTTCTATAGATCAGCGGAGGTGGGTTGAATGATTTGTGATCGCCTCTCATCCGGAAACCGACAGAACTGCAAATCTTCCAACCGACAAAGGTCCCCTCAAAGAGAAGAGACGAAGACTGTCAACCATCGTCATCACCAACGCACGGCACGTTCAAAATATCACACAAGCTTCCTCCCTCAACGCGGATACTTCCAACTCTAAGCCCTTGGATTAAGTCGAATAGGATCCCAATTATCATCTTTCATAAACAAATTGACTGATTTTTACATGTCAGCTATTATTTCGCTCTCTCAGTTGGAGATTAAGGATATCACGCCGGAACCAAAGAGTGTTCGCTGAAGATCATGATGCTATCGATAAACTCTATGCAGATCAATTCGCTCTCATACTCTCTCTCCTCGAGGGGTCACACGGGAATATAAAGTCTGTATCATATCTTCTACTTAAATCGCTGTCTGCTTTCAGCTTTCCATAGGCCCCAACAATATATACGTCATTTGACAGAGCAATTGGCTTCTGAAAGTGACTTTAACTACTGATATCAAATACATAGGTACTTGAGAATTCGAACATTGTCTGTATCACACTCCTTCTCTCCAAACCGTATTGATTCAAAGCCTTTTCTAGGCCTTTCCTATCCGTTTCAATAAGCCCTTTCACTTGTTATTACTCTGACTCAAATAGATTGAAAATAAGTACAAGTTATACTCTAACTCCCAAACTATATTTCTACTCCCCTTGCAGCATTCTGCCTCGAAAGATTACCACCTAAACATGGTTTTGAAATCCTCCACCCTCCAAGTCTGGGTCGAAAAGCCCTCTGCTTCCCAAGTCTCCCCGAAAACCCACCTTCCCTACTACCTCAAATCGACCACCTTCTCACCCCAGAAAACCACCCAGCACCTTCTCCCCACCCACTCCCTCCTCGTTAACGAAGCCTACGTCTCCGCCTCCCCAGGAGCAACCTACCGCATCGCCATCCGCGTCCGCCCCCACTGGCGCGACATCGGCATCCAACTCCTCATCGACGGCGTCGAACAAGGAAACTACATCTGCTTCAACCGCTTCCTCCCCCACGAATCCCGCGTCGGTGGCCGTCGCATCGACAAGACCTCCGTTCGGAACTTCAAGTTTTCAAAACTGCGGGTGGAGGACGGTCACGGGAACTACAAGTTTGACGAAAAGGCGCATTGCAAGGGCGGTTACATCGCCAACCAGATTCGAACAGGGGAGATTGAGCCGATCGAGTTTATGGTGGGGAAGAAGGCGGTGGGGACGATTCGGGTGAATGTTTACAGGGTTGGAAGGATTTTGGAGGGAGGGGTTAGCGAGGGGAGCGGGGATTGGGAACCGTGCACCGTGGTGGATGATATCGGGGCGTTGAAGATGCATGCTGGAGTGGAGAGCGTTACTACGTACGTAAAACACCGAATACAGATACTGTGAAAATCGGTCAGGGAAGACGGAGGGGAATTTTTGGCTAACAATATATGACAAATATAGGCTTGGAGAGCTGACGAAGTGCTTGCCCGCAAAGACGCTATGCGCAGAGTTTCCGGACAAGTACCCATTTGAGACTTTTGTTTTAAGATATCGTCCGCATGGTAAGACAAAAGACGCTACCGCCGGGATTGACCTGAAGCCTGTTCCAAGCTAACATGTATCTCGTTTAATAGAGTCACTTGCAAACGACAATCTCCTCATAGTTAAGCGCACTGGTATCAAAAAACTAGCTTGTTTTATCAAAAACCTGTTTGTGAGACCGCAGACCCCGAAAGGCTACAGTAGGAAGCTAGTCAATGCTGAGAAAAGAACGTTTTCTGTCTGAAATAAGCTAGAGGGGTATTATATACTCAATTATATATTTATTTTACGTTTTGAGACCTTCTTCTATCTAAGGGGTTGAGAGATAACGTGGTGGTTTAATTATATCTACTAAGATAGATCTCTACCAGGCCTAGGTGTTTTAGCCCGAGGATAGTCTTAGAATTCGAATATCCCTAGTGTGATATAAGTATATTTATATCTAAGTGTCCTTTCCACAATGCGAGGAATTCAAAGAATGTAAATAGTAATTTACTTTTGAATTGTCATGCTAGCTACACGATCTCTTAGCATTCTGATGCCTAGCTAGTCCACCGCCCTACAATAATTATGAAATTTATTTGTCGCTCTAGTGAGGTCGAAAGAAGAAAAATATGGCTAAAGAGGGAAAAGTACGACGAAGATGGAGTTTTGGGGGTTTTCCGTGTGACAATGAAAATAGAGCGAAGAAAGAAAATCAAGAAAAAGAAACCGAAAGGCCCATAGTAACACCCCTTTTAATGTAGGATTAGGAAGAAATCGAAGAGAAAACAAAAACAGATGCCCACATTAAATACCACTATTGTACAAGATCTTATCGTCGAGCGGGTGCGACTCATCGTCTCATTGGAGGCGGCCCTCCGTACCGCTGCTGCTGCATCTGTTGTTGCATGCGGTCTTGGTACTGCTGTTGTTGATTTGTGAAGAGAATTTTGAAGCCCTGATAATGTATCGGTTAGAATACGGGTACGATTCAAAGAGGTTAGTCTGCCAGACTTACATTGCAGAGCGCATTCATATCGCCATATAAGTTACCGGAGAGCTGGAACGCTTGGGGAACGACTGTGACCTTCCAAGCTAGGCAGGGTTTGTTTAGCCCAGCTTTGAAGCACAAATCAAAATGCCCAGGCCTCTTAGGATCCGGACAAAATGTGTATATCGAACGTTTTGGGTTCGCCTCGGTGTATGTTGTCAACCATTGCTCTAAGTAAGGGTTAGTGGGATCTTGATTATTAAAAGGGGAAGTTAAGAACTTACCAGCCTGCTCTCTTGTACAATTCTTGAACTTGGCATGCCTCTCCATCTCATCAACCTTCTTAGCCATAGCTTTGACATGATTGAAAATCAGGTCGTCGAGATCGCTGTAGGTGTATTTGCCTCCAACTTTCAAAGTTCTACCTACAGAGAACTCGTTTTCCTTGTCCAGCTCGAGTACATCAATGTGTTGGTAAAGGCCGTCGCCGACTTTCCATGTAATGGCAATGTGATCTTGTCCCTTAGAAGACGGACGAATCACAGCATCTCCACGCGAATGCTGTGCTAGATATTCTTCCGCCTGCCTACTATTGAAGGCACGGAAAAGCGGATGTTTGATGACACGAGCTGTGCGATGTTGCTCCTCTTGCTTGACGGTGAGTGCAACCCTGTCCTTCTCCTCTTGGTCTTCATCCCACTCTCCCGGCTCGCGATCAAAGTGTTTGCGAAATGGTATGCGAAGTTCGGACTCCTTGACCGACAATTCTGCATAAAAGGAGCGAATGTTGAGGGTTTTCAACTTCACCTGAATGGTTTGAGAAACATGGAACAAGCTGTGAGGTGAAACCCCAAACTTGTCTGTCATCTCCTCGGCAGCGACGTTTCCAGTGACGCCGCAATCTAGCCTTGTAACCAGATACCGATCGGTAACACGCCTAATATTTACCGGGATAATCATACCAGGCTGGAGGGACTCTTCAGTCTCTCCTGTAAGCTTGGTAAATACTTCTTCCGGCGTAAGCCTCCTGAAGGGATTTCGCAGCTCTTCGTACGGCACCTGTAATTCGGCCCTAATCGTCTCAAGGGTGGCACGTTTCCGCTGATTGAAATTCTTCTCCAGCTCATCGGCGTACTCTTCCAGGATAAGCTCATTAACCTTATCCTGGTCTTCTTGCTCGATCAGTTGCCTGATAACAGCACCCGGGTCGTCGCCATGGTTTGTAAGGCCTGCTACATCTTCTTCATCGAGTTCGAGAGCGTCGGCAGCCATCTTTCGTCCAAGTTCGTAATCCTGCGGATGCACTCTGGTACCATCGAGGTATTCGGATTCTGACTCAGATGCCTCGTAAAGAATAATTACAAAGCTTGCACAGTTTGTCCAGACGCACGGCCCCATCAGAGGCTTGATATTCTTGTCAGGATCGCCGACCATTGAGCTACGGCTTTGAACCTGGCCACCATTCTGCGCAATCATTTTGAGCATATGGCTCGCTTTTCTTGGTCCAAGGCCGCAGAGATACGGCAGTAGGTTTGCGACATATTGGCTTTTGACTGCATCATTTATATCAACACCGCAAAGATTGACCATGTCAACCATTGCGCTCTCTAGGTTTGATTTAAGTTTTTCCTGAGGAAGAAGCTGTTGGTCTGGGTGGAAGTTGATCGTGTATATGTCATCACCGAGAGCGGCGTATTCGAGCAGTGGGTTCTGCATGTAGCGAGCAATGCCAGCGCAATATCTGCCCAATGGGGTCTGACTCGGGAAATCCGTAACAGCACGTTCGCTACCCATATATAGGCGGGCGACCTCATCTTGCACATAAAGAATATCCAGAGGTATTCTATCGTGGTCTTCATCCGCTCCAGCAATTGACAAACCTTCTTCGTCAACAATCTTGCGAATTTGGTCGTAAAGGGTTGATGTTGCGACTGTGAATCCGCCAATCCCAACCACGTCAGGTTTCCGTCGGTTAATGAAATCGACAAACTTGCGAATCTCCTCGGAGTCCCGGAAACCCATAAACTTAATGGATTCCTGAACCTTCCCGTCCTCGTCCATAAACAACCCGATGACACCGTCCCGGAGGTCATTTGCCTGGCCGGGGGAAAGTGCAAGGATACGAGGGATTTCTCCAAGTTTCAAACCTTTTGCGTGATATGCAGCCTGGTCGAGCCTCTCCAGATAAACTTTGCGGACCTGCTTTGCAAGTTCATCTTCGCAGGCAGTCTTGATGAGCTCTTTGTAATTTTTGACCATAAGCGTGAAGAGCTTTTCCAAGGCCATGTCAACGACATCCTTTCTCTCCTCATTCCAAGCATCAGCTTGGTCGCTGTAGTTTTCTGATGAAATAAGGTCGTAGAGCTGGCGGGCAAACCGATTCTTCGTTTTCAGTTCGACATGGAGTGTCACCAAGCCTTCATTTTCAGCAGCCAGCATCTTCAGGAAACGGGCTGGTTTGGCCAAGAGATGCGACGTTTCTTGATTTTTGAGGTATTTGAATTCCTAGGGCCACCAAATCGTCAGAGACAGCTTCTACTTGGCCGATGGACTTTTGGGGTACATACGTAATAGGGGTGTAGCTCGTCAATTTTCTTAACACCCTTGTCAGTTACCTTGACATCAAGAATGCCGTTCATAAACAACTTGTGGCGAACCACACGCCGTAGAACGGGACTCATGAAAAGCTCCTCGGCAAGCATCATCTTAGCGGCCTTCAGCGCTTCCGCACCAGTCTTGAAATCACGCCCATCTAAGCAGGAGTCGGCTAGTTCGTTTGGGAATTCGGCCGGCTCGTCTGGGAACTTGCGCTTCTGATCGAGGCTAACGTTGAGTGCAAATTCAGCGGCAGAAATACCAAAAGCCTTAACTAAGGTATACACTCGTGATTTTCGTATCTTGTCAAAAATAGTCCTCGTGGCACCTGGTCGTTTTTTGTGAGTCCCGTTGACGCCGTTTGACTGTGTCGCAGCTGCGTCTTTGATCTCATCAGCATATTGGAAGTGTAGATAATCCTGCAAGTCTTGAACTTCCTCCACATTCGCCAAATCATTGATTCGGCTAGTGTAAGTCTCATCCTGGGCATTTATGAGTTGAAAGGTTCGCTTAAGGGCGTTCTTCTTGTCGATGAATGCACGATATTTCAAATCGTACTCAAAGACGGTCCAGAGTTCGTCTTGGCTTAGAAGGCGATCACCACCACGGCCTTCGCTATGGATGATGTAATCCTTGCGGTTTTGATAAATGAAGGGAACCTCCATATTGTCGGTGACGATGAAATCGAGGACTCTTGTAACAGCACGGAAAAAGGGCTCGCGTTGGTGAGGGAGTAGATTGCGCTTGTGAGCAATCATCAGCGAGGCTATCCAGTTGCCCTCCTCTGCGTACTCCTCGTCGGTTATTACGATATGCTCATATGGCTTCCTCGCCAGCTGGAACCGTTCAGGAACGTCTTTCGAACGTATTTCATTATCCTCGTCCGTAAGCATTCGCTCTTTCAGTTCGCTCGGCTCGAAAACGTCTTCGAGAGCCATAACCTGATCTCTGTTCTCTTCCTCAATATCTTCTGCCGTGGTGATTGCCCAGTCATACTCGTGCCCGTCTCCGAAAATTTCTTCCATCTTCTCCATGGCTTCAGCACTCAGCACGCCACCACCGACGACGCCCATCTGAGTTGCTCTAATATTTTGTTCTCGTCGCTGGGCTTTAATATGCTCGCGGTCGTCGTCCTCGCCGTCATCGGAATCTGGATCGTCTTCGATGAAATCCTCGAACTCATCTATAGGACCTATGTCGCGGCGCCCAGCTGCTCTTCGAGGCTCATCATCGAGGTCCTCAAGGTCTTCCAGATCCTCCTGTTCCTCATCGGAAAATATATCTTCCAATCCGCGTTCGACCTCTCGGCCCCTTTCTTCTGTGCGGCCACGCTTTATTCGTTTGAGTTTCTGTTGAAAGTAGCAGTGTAAGCCTGATGCCGTCCAGAATTATCGTGTGAGAAGATATTCCTTACATTCCCACGGGGTCTCTCCTCGCCCATATTTTCGGCAATGAGGTCGAAATCCTCTTCATCCATCTCGTCATCGTCATCTTCTTGGCGAGTCGGCCTTCTTCTCTTTCGTTTCCGTCGAGACCGACTTTCCGACTCGCTCCGGCTCTCCCCTTCCTCCTCTTCTTCGTCATCGTCTACAATAAAATTTGTTCGGACCTGCGACGCGTTCGTGAGCTACTATGGGCGGGCAATTCATTGCGATCAGGATCCACACACCTCTGCAAGACCTTCCTCCTCATCTTCCGTGTCTTCTTCTTCGCTCGAGTCCACATCCATACCGTCGCCGTGTCGCGATTTCTTTTGCTTCTTGCCGTTAGCTTTACGCTTGATTTCGCCGGTGTCCTCGTCCATGCTCTCATCCTCCGATTTGTCTTCCGCTTCTCGTTCGAAGTAGTCGCTCATGGTGGGCAATGCGTGTTTGTGAAACGAGATGGAGCTCCGAAAAGTATTACGCGATTCTGAATAAATGAGACGATGGCCGTTGAGTATGAAATTGAATGACAAACGGTGAAGGTGGATGGCCGGAGGTTTAAAGGAAGGAGATAAAATGAGAGGAGAGCGGTGATGGGGAAAATATTCGATGGAAGAAGGATGGACTTTTGCAGTCTTCAACTGGCGTCCACTCGTCCTTTGCTTCTCCAAGGCTTGCTTCTGCTGGTGCTTGTCTCAGCCACGTTGGTTCAGATGTCCTCTCTGTGGCTGCTAAACGCCACAACAACACAACAACACAATACCCCCAAAAAAAGGTGGAATATTGCTATCGCTCATGAGTCTCGTAATGTAACTAGACTCGTTAACTGAGAATGTTCGAACTGAACATAGAGCTAGAGTGGAAACAACCAAACTTTTCTAAAGGAACGGGGTCGTGTTCAGGATCACAGCTCTAGTGAAACGCATATATCCATGTACCCAAACCGTATTCATCTTCAACTTTGCGCTCTGAACTGAGCTAGATGAACATATACGATTAGGATTCGCAATAAGCGGACCGCATATATACATATCGCAGCTCTGTCAGGCACAAAATTCTTAGCAGGTGTTGAATACTGAAGTAGCTTCTAAATATTAAATTCCGATTTGCAGCACTAGCCTTTCACACATAAGTGTGCATATATCTATATATAAGGTACCAAAGAATCGCTCCCCACTGCAAAGGTTTTCATTTATAAATTTGGGAAATCGGAGAAGGGCCCTAGCTCGGCCTACCAATGTTCACGAAAGACAGATATTCAGCAATATAAAGTGGAAGCTGATCGAATTCGCATCTCGGATAACATTGTCCAAAAATAGAGCCGCTACCAGTTTGACCTTTATTGTTCATTGGTTGGCCAGCCCAAAGAGGTGTGTGACCAGGAAGCCCTCAAGTATTCTGATCTTGGCCGGGCGCTTGTGGCGTACCCTCCAAACTTTCAGAGAAACCCAAAGTGTTTGAACCAAAGTAATCCATAATGGATTAACACTTCTACGATATACGCAAGATGATGAAAATGTTTCGAAACATATTAAAGGACTGTACGGCTCGGCATCGAGTCATTTGATCCGGAACTTGTAAGCCATCGGCTTATCAATTGAGCGGAATCAGTCCTCCAAAAAAGAATTATAGTTGACGTTGGGACATGCAAGAGCGTCCGAAGGGAGACGGTGTGGCCCAAATATCCAAACAAGCATTTCCAGACGGCACGGATAGGACCTGTGGGGACATGAAATATCACAAAACAACTGCGTCAGTAATTGTGCACCATTTTTGCGATCCCATGTATCCGGGAATAGTACCAGGCTAGGGAATTAGTAGGCAGTCAAAGCGACCGAGTCAGTTGGATTGGTTTGATGGGGACCTGGAGCAGGCGAGCATTCTTAGGCAGCGGACTCCGAGAGATACCCTTTAATAAGTTTCAGCGGTCCTGTTTGTATGGTTGTCCAGCGCAGCTTGATCCCTGGCCTGACCTGGTCCTCAGGTTCCCCAAATTGGGATGCATGTTCTAAATTCTCCCCGCTTCGTTGTGTTACAAACCATTTGACATGCTGCTGATGCATGTTCCGACCATGGATTGCTCGTTTTAGGTGAGGGGGAAGGAGTAACAACTCGCTACTTCCAATCGACGATGTAGTTTATGGGAAAAAAAAAGAGCATCACCATTGAAGTACTTGAGAATAGGACGGAGAAAGCTAAGAATCTTGTATAAAGATTAGCAGAAAAAGTATCAAGGCCTGTCGCTCTTTGGCTCGCCAGAGACATTTTTTTTTTTTTTAGTATCGTAGAGTACCCACGTGCATTACCGCCTTGCATATTACGGAAGCAGAGCCTAGTGTCGGTGCACCATATTGCCGGCAGAGCGAGAGCGCCAACTTTAGATAACACCATACTAGCTGCATCAAGGGCTACCGCTGCTTCTTTATACCATACCGAATTATTTCTTGCCTCCCATTTGAAATTGACAAGACTGTCACCTCCAGGCTAGCCTCTCCCTCCATAACAGGATCCCAACAAGCTAGTCGCCTCCGGGGCTGTCTTTTGCAATACGGGCCCCTCAATATCTCCACATTTGCTTCAAATGCGGGTACGCAAACTGGATCGATTAGCATTAACATTTCAGTGTCATTCCACGAGTGGAGAGAGGAAGGAGAGCGTGCGTACGTCTGCAATCGCGAAACGAATAAGCATCTGGAGGACCCTCAGATTGGTGGTCCCTGCTGTGACCATTGAACCATCCAAAACCTCCAGCGGTTCAAAGCGGGCGACCCTGTCCTGCACAATCGGATACGTGCTCCATCCCGGCCCAAGCAGTCGAATCCTGCCCCCCAATTCCCAAACCAGACCACCCACCAAGGCCAACCAGACAAAGACTGGCGCTGCTTCTGCTTCTGCTTTCTCTTGCTGGATCTCACCCACTTCTGGTTGTCGCCCGCCCCGCCTGCTTGGAGGCGTTTTTTGCCCACTTTGGTGCCCACTTGAGAATAATTAAAACTTGGTCCCCAACACGGGTAGGACTGACCGGCTGGCTGGCTAAGCCCTCTTGCTAAGGTAAGGCAGGGGGAAACAAGCAGCAAGCAAGCAAGCAAAAGCTCCGAAAGTTGAACTGAAGAAAGATCCCCTAGCATCCATCCATTCATTCATTTCATCGGGGTGGTACTTAATATTGTTTCTTCTCGTCCTGTCTTCTCCTCCTCCTCTTCACATTCTACTTCTCCACGCTTAATTCAACAAAGAAGACCAGGACGACAGCCCTCTCACCTGGTTTCACTCATCCTCCCCATCAGTATCCCTCCTTCGTCCTAAATCTTCCATTCCTTTCTTTTCTCAACTTAATCTCTTCTTCTTTTTCGCGTCTGCATCCAAATAGGTGTGTTCATCCAGCTCCGTTTACATTATTTTGTCCCGCAACACACGTGAGGCCCAAATCCCTGACAAAGCCAGACTCGCCTAGCTTTCCCTTCAGATTGTTGGATTTCCTCAGCAGCTACTACCCCTCGTCCAACCGCCTGGTTTCCCATTTCTCAACCATCAGTCTTTCGATAGTCAGGTACTGCATAGACAATCTCCCGTCAAGATGGCTGCCGATCAGTTCGCCCCGCGAACTATGAAGAGGAAGAACGTGAAGGGGTTGGCTATTGGAGGCCGTGGCGGTGAAGGCTCTGAATCCGGTTTATCCTTGGGCAATGGTGGAAAGGAGGTCAGGTATAATAAGAGAGACACCTTGGCCAACCAGCTCCAGAATCTCGAAATAGGAGTCGAGTACAAACTGGATTTGCGTGCCGATGATTTAGAAATCTTGCACGAATTGGGTTCAGGGAACGGCGGAACTGTCAGCAAAGTGGTGCACAAGGCCACAAAAACTGTAATGGCTAGAAAGGTAAGCTCGACATAGCTTTAAATTTCCGACAAGGAGACTGGGAAACTGGAGTGTAATGAGATAACTAACCTGTATTGCAATGGCAGGTCATACATGTCGAAGCCAAACCCGCCGTCCGGAAACAAATTGTCCGAGAACTTCAAATCATGTACGAATGTCATTCGCCTTATATCGTCTCGTTTTATGGTGCTTTTCTCAACGAAGGAGATGTAATCATGTGCATGGAGTTCATGGAAACCGGGTATGTCTAAATCCGCAGCTGTTTTGCTTCTTAGCCGGAGCCCACTACGACTTGAAGACAACACATGGACTAACGGTTCGATCGCTGGTTAGCTCATTGGACCATATTCTGGAAGTTATGGGCCCGTTAGAAATCGGCTACCTGCGCGAGATTGCAGAATCTGTCCTTCGAGGTTTGGTTTATCTGTACGAGGTCCATAAAATCATGCATAGAGACATCAAACCTCCCAACATCTTGGTCAATGGTAATGGACAGGTCAAGCTGAGCGACTTTGGTGTCTCTGGCGAGCTTGTTAATTCCATCGCCGATACATTCGTCGGAACCTCCACCTACATGTCCCCAGAGCGTATTCAGGGAGGTAAATATACCGTCAAGAGTGATGTCTGGTCATTTGGTCTGACCATTATGGAACTTGCCCTTGGAAGATTCCCATTTGGCACGGACGGGGGAAGCGCAGATAAGAGAGCATCCTCTGGACCCATGGGAATCTTGGACTTGTTGCAGTCCATTGTCAACGAGCCTCCACCAGCCCTTCCGGAGGGTAAGTACCCCGAGGCGCTGACGGATTTCTGCAACAAGTGCTTGGCCAAGAACCCTGATGATCGCCTTTCACCCGCTGAGTTGCTGGTAAGCATAATTCCGAAGTCCTATATTTATCTTCAGGATTTCAAAATACTAACCGGTATCTGTCGTAATACAGGAACATGATTTGATCAAGTTAGACATCCCAGTCGACCTTGAGGCCTGGGCCGACACTATCATCAATACCAGCGCTGCGAAGAAAGCCGCGAAAAATGGTCAGCCCGCACCACCTCCTAGAGTTCGGGAACGTAGCCAGGTTTCAATACCTACCATCGGATCTCAGAAAAAGCCGAAAGCATAAGGGAGGATATTATGAAATATTAAATTGACGCTACTCACCTGTTCTTCTCTACCTTCTCTACCAGCCGACCCAGCCTTGAGGGCACTAGGTTTGGCAACGTAGCACGCATCGACATATCCGCCATTTCTGTTTTCTGATTTTGTAATGCGAATAGGAAATGAGGAATATGGTTACTTTCGAAATGTGCAAGCTGGCCCGATTTCTTTTTTTTTGTATTTGATTCCCATCAATTTGTTGCATTTTCCACTTAGCAAGCTGATGTCGCTGTTGCCAACCCTCTTCCCAATACTATGCGAAAAACCTCTCCTACCGTGCTTGAGCGACCCGTTACTTACGGCTGCCTGTTCTTCCTTGCCCTACACTTCCACGAGGTATGGACCCGACCACCCTACGGCCTCGAGTCATCCGCCCGGTATCCTGTCTGCCATCTGGGTGGCTATATGGTACATTATAAGTTTTGAATTGTACATATTTGTGTGAAGCGAAATTTGATTATTCCAAAGACCATCTTATATTACACGATAAATTTTGACAGTGCCCGCAGCTTGCTAGAGTTCTTTTATGTGATATCATACATGCTAGAAATGCTCGAGATGGGAATTAAAGCCATCCATCTAATTTATCAGCCGATACAATCCGGCTAGAACAAGGCCGATTCCAATACCATGTATGCTACCTTTCCTTGCTAGAAACTCCCATCTCTTCAGCTTATGCTGCTCTGCGACAAGCTGTCGACGACCTGCTACTAGCATATACCCTCCTAAGCCTCCTAGCGCGGTTGCACCTGGTAACGTATTAGCTTTTGAAGATGAAAGTTGTGACGTAACGGGGTCTAATATTCCTACATACCAGTGATACGGCAGGGAAGGCAATCATACTTCGCCAGTCTCAGTCTTTCGAGTTCCTCTTCTGATAGCTGCGGTTGCGGCTCTTTCGCAGCACTGTCGGACGACATGGTTGAAGTAGCTGATGCAACGTGAACGTTTCAAAACAAACTCCTCGGACGCTGCAGGGTATCCTGCGGATATCAGGGTTCTTGCAGTGTGTGATATATGCGCATGCGCATGTGAGTATTCGGGGAACCTCGAACTGGAGTGGCTATGGCGTGCTTGGGTCAGGCTGGCTCCGTTTTGGGCGGCGGGAAAAGCTGCACGGCGTTGAGCGTGGGACAAGAGCGACACCTCCAACGTCAGGCAACACACATCCCCCAGCTCAACTATCTCAGCCAACCCTCAGATACCCCAGACATCATCAGATCTCAAAATCTATACCTGGAGGAATCCAGACGGCTATCAGAGTTCTCAAGACTTTCCGAGCCGTTCAGGTTCGAAATACACTCTCCTCTCGACCAGTACCCGAACAAGAATACCTCGAACTCGCTGAGTTGACAAGCACCATGGCTGGTGCTGTAGAGGCCCTCTACATCTATGATAGTCAGAAGTAACCCGACTCTCTACTGCTTCTACCTCAAGCACCAAAAGTTACTGACAGCACCTCCTACAGTTCCATAATACTTCAGCATAACTGGAGACACCGACCCACAGCTACTCCGCAGGAGTACATCACCTCATATCTTTCTCATCCGACCCCACGTCCACCTCTCATATACTTGTCGCATCTCTCCCCGCCTACCCTCCTATTCTCGATAGTCCACAATAACCTTACCTTCCTATCGCCGACGACGTCTGAAGTTGAACCACTGCTGGTACTGGAATTCCTACACAGGGTTGCAGATGTTCTCGAAGATTACTTTAACCCACCCTTGATACCGTCGAAGATTGAAGGGAACTATGACATAGTCGCAGAACTACTAGGGGAGATGTGTGATGATGGACTACCTTTCAATATGGAGCCGAATGGACTCAAGGATGTAGTCCTCCCTCCAAGCATAATGAAGAAGCTACTTGCGAATGTTACACTCCCCAGGTGCGTAGATAGTCACGATTCCGAGTACATGACGTAGCCCACTAACGGATTTAACCAGTGGATCCCTCGACCCCTTTCGCACCAACCCTAGTACAATCTCCACCATTCCCTGGCGGCGTGCCAACGTCAAACACACCTCCAACGAGATGTACCTCGACCTTCTCGAAACTCTTCACTGCACCGTCGCTCCCTCCGGTAGACCGATCGCATCTCGAGTCTCAGGAACTATGCTCTTCACCTCCAAAATCTCGGGAATCCCGGACATGCTCCTATCCCTCCGCACCCCTACAGCTCGCGGTGGTGGCGGCGTGGCCCTCGAAGCTCCGGTCTTTCATCCTTGCGTCAGACTATCCAAGTGGAACGCTCATCCGGGTCAACTATCCTTCGTCCCCCCGGATGGCAAATTCGTCCTAGCATCCTACGAGGTCAACATGCTCCCAAACTTCTCACCTTCCACCGCCGCCCAAAACTTCCAACTTCCAATCTCCATCACCACGAAAACCCTCCAAGGCCCGAGCTCCACGGAATTCGAAGTCCGCCTCGCTATCCCTGGGAATTCACCGTACTGCTCCGCAACTCCTCACCAATCCGCGGGTTCCTCCGCTTTCTCGAGAATAGCGGCGCAGAGCGCCGGTGGAAGCATACCTTCGCAATTCCTTCAGGGTGGATCTTCAACAGGCAGCAGCTCCAATCCAGTAATGGAAGAGGTTAGCGTGTACATTCCCCTCCCGCCGCAGGTCCGCACCCTCCTGAACAGCAGAGCTTCGAAAGGCGACTTTCTCCACGACACCGAAAATAGTCAAGTTCACTGGCGGTTACCGAATAGCGCCATCGTTCCTGGAGGAAGTTATGCGTTTAAAGCCGAGGTTGTGGTGAAGAGTTACGGAGAGGACGACGACGGTGACGAGAATGCAAAAATCTCGCATTACGATAATAACTACGAGGTTGATGGAAAGTTGATTAAAGCCGCGGGCGAGGGGACTGCGACTCCTGTCGGTGGGAAAGATAAAGATGGGAAGGTACCGCCTTCGGCGCAGGTAATAGCGGCGATGCCGAGGAGTGTATTGTTAGATTTTACGATCAGAGGTTCGCTGCTTAGCGGTTTGAAGGTTGATTCTTTGAATATCGTAGGCGGGAAGGGCTTATCGGAGACTGTAAAGCCGTACAAAGGTGTCAAGTATATTAGCAGAGCAGGCGATGGGTCTGTTGAGATTAGATGCTGAACATATATATTATTATATTGCATAATTTAGATAATGCACGTAGAAGAGCAGGATCCTTTTGAATTATCTACCGTACGAAACTCTCGCTATGAAGTTATAATACTATACAAAAGTGGTACCCATCCAGAAAAACGCCTGAAAGCATTGCCCCAAAAAACTCATGATTCCAAAATTCGTAAATCCCATCCTACTTAATCAACCAAGAGATATTCGCTATGAAGAGTCTAGGAAAATCCACCTGCGTTAAAAACACTTGCAGCATTCGCCCTCCTAGCCCCCATCACCTTCTGTTCTTCCTTCTTCCTGCTATTCGTCGCCTTTTCCAAATTCTTCTGTTTCGCGGCTTCCCTGTACTGAAAGTTGATACTCGCCCCAACAGCCTTCACCCTCTTCATAGAAGTGGTAGTCTCCACCGTAGCCCTAGGCGCTGTTGTCGTCGTCGTCTCAACGACCTGAGTGGTTGCCCTCCTCACCAACGTCGGAATCCTAAATTGACCCGTCGGATCCATCTTACTGCCCTGGTAAAATGCCATCTTTGCGGTTTCACTCGTGGTAGTAGCACTTCGCTTCACCGCCACACGGTCAATCACATTGACTCTACGACGCTTGTTTATGCTATCTATGCCTTCGATTTCAAGATCCGAATCTGATGACTCTTCCACTATAGAGTTGGAGATTCCGTCATCAAGGAGTGACGAAACGCTGCGTTGGACTTCTAGAAGTGTCTTTGTTTTTCGCTTTTTGCCTGTGCGACGTGGATTTCCAGATTCAACCTTTTCCTCAGCTTCTAAGATAGGCTGGCTGTCTGGTGCTTTGTCGGCTGACTGTGAATCCGTATTCCCGCTGCTTTCGTGAACAGCAAAGTCAAAGTCTTCTTCGTCATCCAAGAAGCCCCCTGATTCTTCCCTGCCACCATCGATAAGACTCAAGAACGCCTGTCGCTTTGGGTTGTCCGCTATTATAACATTAGATCCAAATCCAATCAAGATTGTTGGCAGAGATTTGAGGGGTTACTTACCGATCTCGGAGATGTTTGCATGCTGCATTAACAGCCTCTTCCTTTCCGCAGCATGCTTTGCCCTCCTTCGCTCTCTTCTATAGCTCTCTTCGTCAGAATCATCACTCAGATCATAGCCTTGGCCGCGCTTCTTGCGCAAATTTCCATGGGTAATATCTTTCATGAGCTTCTGCACATTCTTTTCATCCTCTGCTAAGGTCTTTTGCATGAAGTATTCGGCATGTTTCCGGTCATCCGAATCCTTTGTCTCGTTATCAATTAAATCTTCCAGCTCTGACGCGTTATCATCGTCAGAGTCATCGTCACTTCCGCCACCAAGACCAGCATATTCATCCTCTGACTCCTCTGCGGCTTCTTCAAACATATCCTTCGCTTTACTCTTCTTTTTGTCGAAGGCTTCAACGGGTTTACTCGGCTTCTTCCCAAGGACATCGAAAGCACTTGTAGGTTCCCCTACATCGGATAGGATTGTTTCGTTGTCACTAGCAACGTGCTCACTTTCCTCTGCGTCCGAATCGACACGTTTCTTGCGGATGAGTCTCCCTTTTTTGGGCTTGTGCGCTGTGGCCTCTGGGGACAATATCACAGTCGGCTCAGTAAGGCCAGATTGAAGAGACTCCTTCCCAGCTAAGGAATTAATAGAGTCCATGGTTTCTGATCTCGTCAGGAACCTCGGAGGGGCTGCAGCAGGATTATACTGGAACCCAGTATCAGGTGTTGGATCCGGGAAGTCAGACATCTGGGTTGAAACACCAAATCCGGTCTCAAGAATAGACTCCGGCTCGTATTGAATCTGACTCTGAGAATAGCTAAGATCTAATAGCGATCCCTGAGTTTCCGCTTGGGTGTCCCTGAATCCGGGTTCAAGTGGAATTTGAGATATGTTCAAATCTTCTGGGATATCGCCTCGAAGGATATCCATACGATTTGCAGCTTTAGAAGCATCATCCTGCGTGCCTATAGACGATTCGAACATTTGAGTTAAGCCCATGACAGGTGCTTGGGCGTTCATCCCAGCAAAGGGAACGTTCGTGGCCTCCTGGTTTTCAATACTGGACGCTACGGCATCGGGCTGAGATTGAATCGAGGAATTGAACATTTGGGTGAGACCAAGGGGCAGAGACGCTTGTTGCATGTTGGCAAAAGGCACAGGCTTTTGAGGGCTCTGCATACTGGAAGGCACCTGCGTTATAGACTCCTGGGCAGTTGGTCTATCATCTTCTTCGTCATCGCTCACTACCGCCCTCGCACGGTGCCGTCGAGGGTTTGTGGCGCCAGCCTTAGTATTTCCAAGGGGTTCATCATCGGACTCCATCATTTCTGGAACTTCAGAAAGTCGAATCGGGCTAGACGGCCGTTGGGCTGACGTAGGAGAGCCCGGTTGCTCTTTGTCCTTCTCCAAGTCGGACGCCATTTCCTCATCTTCAGATCCTTCCACTTCCACCTCATCCTCTTCGCTGCCAGATAGATCTTCTCCAGCTTCCTCTTCCTCCTCCGCACCACTCTCGAGCCAATCACCATCGTCTTCGCCGCTATCGTCCGTGAGGTCAGCGAGTTTGATGCCTCTCTCGCGTGCTTCTTGTCTCTTCTCTCGCTCTTTCTGCTCAAGGGCCTCCTGCCGCGCCTTCTCAACCAAGTCTTCGACTATCAATGCTTCTTTGATCTTCTCCTCCTGAGTTGGAATATAAATACCCTGTGCACGCAGGGCATCCTTCCGCTCCTCTTCGTCCGCTTTGATCTGGTCGCGGGCCTTCTTTTGCAAATCAGCCAGCCAGTCTTTATGTGAGAAGGCAGCCGCCGTTCCAGGCCGCCCTTTACGCTTCTTGTCGGGAGACGTTAGCCTTGCCAGTTGTTTTAGGTCCCTCATTGGATCACTCGCTGCAATCTTCTTGGGGATAGCCTTAATTGGAGGCGGCAGAATTTCCAGATCGTCCGAATCTGAGTCATTGGTTGGCTTCAGACTAGGTTTCGGGATCGTGACCTTGAAAGCCTTTGGCGCATTAGGGAGTACGGTTTTTGGTTGTTTGCTAAGGAAGTTCAGTTTTCCATCGATTGGTATTTCTGGTAGGCTCGCATCTGTTTCTTTCGCCTTTCCTTTGCCTTTGTCAAGTATAGCCGGCTGCGTGGTTGTGGATTCTTGTATCGACGGTTCCAGTAGTGGTGAGTCGCTGTCCTTCATTGCAACATCTCCTTCGATCATAAATGGATTTTCGCTTGCTGATGGCTCTACTATAGATTCTATAGTTTCCGCCGGTTTGGCAGACTCTCCGACCGATGAGAGTGGACTTGACTGCTCCACTTCAGACGTGGCGGGGGCCGAGCTACCAGAAGTTTCCGGTTGCTCGAGTACTCGAGGTGGATTTGGATTCGTAGCACCGAAGATTGCCCACAAATCAGACACTGGAAACTTTTTTCTCGGCGCTGGCTCTAGCACGAGGTTCATGTTCCTGGCCATCCTCTGAGTCTCTGCCTGCATTTCAAATAACGCCTTCTTTGACGCCTTTCTAACAGATGGCTGTTTTGTCTTTTTCGAGCGTTTTCCAACCTCGCTGCCCGAGCCTCCGCTCAACATGGCCAGCTCTTCTCGCATCTCTTCCGCAGCCTCCAGGCGAGCTTTCCTCTTGGCTTCTTCAACGGCCTCCTTTTCTTGGTTTGCTTGTCTCTTTTGATTCACGAGCTGCATGAGCCTTGACCCCTCGGCAAGCGCCTCTGGAGAGTCGTCAGAATCCAGACTTCCAAGAGACATGTCATCAGAGTCTGATCCTAGCGAACTTGCCTCAGATCCGCTGGCCATCACCGGGGCTTGTTTCTTTGACTTCTTGGTCTTCTTTGATTTAGATTTATCCTTGCTCTTCTTTGACCCCTTTTGTTTTTTCGGTCTAGCAGCGACTTCATCACTATCCGAGTTTGCAAATCGAGGTATCGGGGATGTTAGTTTAGTAACGGAATGCGCAGGAGAGCCTGTAGGTGATTGCACGGGAGATGACTTCTTCTTCAAGATCCGCCTTCGGGGTTGTTTTGGAGTCTCTTCTTCGTCCTCACCTTCATCACTGGACTGCGAGATGTTGGTTTTGCTTAATCCGTTCCCAAATATGCTTTTTCGGACACGGTCAGCAGCACTCATTTGAGGCTCTGGCTTGCCAGCATCTTCCATGTCGATATCGGAGTCGTCAGCAATGATTGCCTGTTTTGTAGGTTTCGCCCTGTGTCTGATAATGACATCTTCGTCGTCGTCTTCAGAGTCCACTGTGTTGGAGACATTTCTACTAGGCGATTTTGACGATCGAGAAATAGGTTTTGTTTGCTGCTTAGGTTGTTCGGCTTGCCCATCGGAATCAGAGTCAGAGAACTGAGCCAGGAGAGCTGCAATCTTTGACTTTGGGGTTACTGACAGGTCCACTTTCGGACTGCCTGGCGGGGAGGGTGAGGTGTATGCCCTCGAAGAAGGAGAAGCATCGGGTGACGACATTGTATACGATTTCGAGTATGCTCTCGAGGCAAGAAATAATATGGAAAGGTATGTGGATAAAAGTTCGATTATTAGGTCATTGGAGTGTTATATTTCGAGAATTAGAGGTCGGAAGATATAGTCGAACTTGAAGGAGAATGTCGGTGTATAGAATGTTATGGTGAACACGGAAAGAGAGATATCAATTGAAGGATGTATGTAGCCCCCTGCAGGTAAACAATCCGCTCGAAGAAAGTGTTGGTGCTGCTGGCCGGGCAAGACAATAACGCGGCGGGCACGCGTTGAGTGCAACCAATTACCCGTTCTAATTGGCTGGACAGGCACCAGACAGTACGGTTACCCAATCGGGCAGCAATATTATTATTTGGTGCCCCGCCCCGTCAACACAATTCAGGCTAAAATACAACAGTTCAAAGTCGCCTCCATGCTCCATATACTATATACACACTTGGCAAGAAAAGAAGGACGGACATGCTGAAGGGAGCGAATTTCGATTGCCAGCGGATGACCCAAGAGAGGATACTATGCTATTATATCTCTCCTGTTAGTTTGGCCTATTACTCAGGTCGCAATTCGAAACCGGCTATCAACAACAACAAACGTCCTCGTAGCACCTTGTATCCGACCATCAGGATGATTATGACTCTGATTATATTTTTTATAGTACAATATAATACATTATAAATTCTGGAAAAGCCGCCACTCTCTCGTAGCAATATCCATCTCCTTAGACAACCTCAAACTTGACAATTCCGTGGATATCAATAGCACTGCTTCCGACAGCGGCCTCAAACTCTCCTTTCTCGACCTCATACTTCATTCCAAGACCCCAAACGCCCAAGTCGGAAACTTGGATCGGAATGCGAATATTCTTAGTCTCACCAGCCTTGATCAAAACCTTCTTGAAACCTTTCAGTAATTGGTTTGGAACAGTAACGCTGCTAACCAAATCTCGAATGTAAACCTGGACAACCTCTTGGCCGTCACGATCACCGGTGTTAGTAACATCAACAATGACGGTAACCGTAGCATCCTTGTTCGCCTCAGCAAAAGGAATCTTAGTCTTGGATAACTTGATGTTGCTAAACTTGAAGGTGGTGTAGGATCTTCCGAATCCAAAGTGATACCATGGAACAGGATTGTTCAAGACGTAGTTGTGTCCGAAGACAAGAGTGCCGTTCTCATATTCCTTTCCTGGATCTGGCCAGCTGCGGGCAGAATTGAGATAATCGTAGAACGAGGGAGTGGTGCCGACGTCGTGTGGGAATGAGACGGAGAGTTTTCCGGATGGGTTATAGTCGCCGAAGAGAACATCAGCGAGAGCGTGACCGCCCTGTTCAGATGGATAGAATTGCTGAACCAGGGCAGCAGTCGAGTTGGCAATCCAGTCCTCGGTGATTGGCTTTCCGGAAGAAAATACAACAACGGTTGGCTTGCCAGTATCCGCAATAGCTCGGACAAGCTTACTTTGGGCACCGACCAGGTTGAGAGAGTGGACGTCAACGTGCTCGCCGGTAGTGGCGTTAAGGCCTTGCCAAAGCTCATTTTGGTCACGAGACCAGGTACCAACGACAACAACGGCAACATCAGCCGACTCTGCGGCAGCAATGGCTTCTGGGAAACCAGAGTCATCATTGGACCAGCGCTCACAACCCTTGGCGTAGACAACATTTGCGTCACCGATAGCGGCCTTGATACCATCGTATGGGGTAATACCGCGTTGGGAGGATCGGAACGGAACATAGTCACCGTACTACCCATAAGTTAGCCCAATTTCTAAGGCGTCATTCGAATCCTTGTAACTTACGTTCATAAAACCGTGGGCCATCGGTCCAATGACGGCAACCTTTGCACTCTTGCTGAGTGGGAGTGTGTTCTCATGGTTCTCCAACAAGACAATCGATTCGCGATCTAATTCCCTGGCAACAGCAAGATTTCTATCGGTGTGGACAGTCCTGTTGATTTGGTTTGTTGGAATAGAAGCGTATGGATTTTCAAACAATCCCATCTTGAACTTAGCCTTCAATTGCCTCGCAACGGCAGTATCAACCACCCCCATGTCAAGTTGACCAGCCTTGGTCAGGTTGGCGATGGAGCGGAAGTTGAAGGACCCGCCACCCATCTCGACATCGTTTCCAGCTTCGAGGATCCTCTTGGTGATACATTCACGGCCCGGCAAGGTGGTCTTGGGTGGGCACATCCTGAAGGCATCAGCAAGACGGTCAGTTGCACCGGCATCGCTCATAACATAGTACTCATATCCCCATTCGCCTCTCAGAATATCAGTCAAGGTGTGGTGATCAGCGACAGTTGGAATACCATCATAAGCAGTGTATCCAGACATGATAGCTGTAGCTTCACCTTCAACAATTGGCTTCTTAAAGGCAGCCAACCAAGTAGTTCGGAGCTCGCGTTCTCCACCGTGAACTGGGGCGGTATTGACACCTCCCTCAGGGTTGGAAGCACCAACAAAGTGCTTAATCATGGCACCGACACCACGCTTTTGGAATCCCTTCACAATAGCGGTGGAAATTTCGGCGGCAAGGAAAGAGTCCTCTGAGTTACACTCCTCAACTCGCCCGAATCGAAGCTCACGAGCAAGATCCGAGACTGGAGCAAACAATTGGTTGACTCCAAAAGCTCGAGCTTCCTTCCCAATGACGTCCGCCATCTTTTCAACGAGATCAGGATTGAACGAGCAACCAAAGCCGATTGGGGAATTGAAAATGGTGGCATTGGGGAGCAAGAATCCGTGAAGGCCTTCAGTTTGGACGAACGCTGGGATACCCAAACGAGTCTCCTCGACGAGGTATTGCTGTCCGCGCTTGATGTTATCGACCATCCAGCTCCATAGGATCGGGAACCCAACGTAGAATGATCCTTGCTTGTATTCAAAGTTGACTTCTAGTGCAGTCCTATTGTAGGCTCCAGTGTTGATGTTCAGCCAATTGGACATATCACCTAAGTTCCATGGGCTGTTAGTGCTCCACTCTGGCCTGCGAAACCGACTATAATGCGTATCCTTTCATACCTTGCATCAATTGACCGATCTTTTCATCCAACGTCATTCTCCCAACCAAGTCTGCGACTCTGTCATCGATGGGCGCATTAGGGTCCTTGTACAAGGCACCCTCCAGTGACCCCTGAGGGCGAGCATGGACAAGCTGAGCTGCTGCTATGAGCAAGGCTCCTGCGGAAAGGGTTGAGACACGCATTTTCAACAGCCAATTGCGTCTTGTGGAGGTAGCTGCGCTTGGTTGAGCAGTGAAGATCGGAGCTTCCAGCTAGGGAAGCACCCCTCTCTTTATAGTTTACACCACTTTCAGCCCTGCAATACCCATCTGGTCGAGTACTATCGAGCATGAGAAGACTACAGCTAGAGCTTCCAATACGAAAGAGCAACAGATTCGGACAATTGAGCAGGTAACTTGCTCCGATTTTAGCCGTTCAGCCGATATCGATAGATTCGAAAGTTCGACTGCATGATTCCATGGATCGTGAAGATGAATAAGACTAGGAGGGTTCCCTGCGCCCTGTAGATCAATTCCTTGAAAATCCGTAACCTCCAGGTATTCGAATGCCTGGGCAAGGAATATAGCGTGGACCTGCATCGATATAGGAGTATACTTCATGGTTGTCATCTAGGGAGTAGCATGACCAAGCCCGGTATATATCGCAGGTGTATTATGTCCATCACCAAGGGCGGCGCGGATTCGTGGAAATCGAGTTACTCCGTGACGTAGTAATATCGAGAGTTGAGCCCCTGTCGAGACATAGTAACCCACCCCCAGATACCCCGGCTTTAATCTCGATGGTGGTGGCTTTTCGGATCAACTCGCCCCGCAAAAGAGTTTATAAAAGGGCTAGGCGAGAACGCCTACTCGTCCCGTAAGAATTCCACTTTTTTCCCCTATGAGCTAAGATGTTTAAGAATTGCCTAAGAATTTTATTCCGCAGCCACTGCCATCAAGAAAGCTTTTTTTTAATTTTCGCGCTGAATGAAACCATGGGACGCTATGTATGGGTTCCGTGGTTCGGTCCCCCGTTTTGCCTAATATCATGACGTCTTTTTAGCCATTTCGACGACCCAACCCAACCACTTTTGCGCAGCATATCCATGGTCGTACAGCATGCATATGTGGAGTCGGAAGTATCCAGGAACAATACCTACATGTATTTCAACGGATTCCGCGGCAAGGTTATGCAGCCATTAGATCAGGCTATTTATCTTGCGAAATTTCGCTAACTAGGCTGCATGTACTCTCATGCTTACCAAGGACGAAAAAGCCTGGGTAACGGATACGGATATGGATATATTTCGAGGAAGGGAAAGAGAGAATCCGCTATCCTGGTTTGTTTATATTTCCCTTACCTTACATATTAGATTTCGAGGGTACATTTCCTGGTCCTGTAAACGGCTGATTGTCATACGGAATACCTGAATAATCTTTGACGGCGTAACTCGTTCCGACGGAATCGATGCACAATGCACTGCGGTGCACCGTACATGTGTGTGTAAATGCGTGAATGCTCTCTGGTTTATAACCGGCTGAATTGGGATAATTTAGAGGTATTTCACATTGGAACGATCGATACGGTACAGCGATGGATAGACCTATCGATTTAGCATGTGCATCTAGCTACCTAGTACTAGCACTTAAGGGTCTGATTGTTCGCTCTAGTCTCATCGTCATGAAACCCTTGGTTCAAGTATCCGGCTGTTGTTCCGTGAGAATTCCCAGCTCAACCCATGATGTTAGCTAGGGTAAGAATAGATTCTGTTCTACGTTAGGAGCCGATTAGTGCATCCATCCATTGATTTTTTTGGAGCTACCATTATTGCTTAGATGTTAAATTTGGTCGCGGTCGAATATCTCTGCAACGCAAAGGAATCTAATGAGCCGACTAGATTCCGTAGGTTAGGGCAGCCGTTATAACAGGAATTAAATGACCAATGCAGAGTTGAGTCTCTTGATCGATATGCTTCCTATAAATACTTCGATATAGGAGCGGCTTATATTTAGGCCGCTGTCTGTGTAATATAGATCTATAGAGCTAGCAGCTCAAGAATTCTCTCCTCGATCATCCATTACATTAGCATCCAAAGCGAAGCCTAGTCGTCGGCGGTCATCAAAATCTTCATGCTTCCCACCAGCACCATCGATCAGCAACGCATATATAATCCATTGCGTTTGACAATTCGCATCCTAGCAGTATTATCTACAGGCAAAAAGGAAAGTTTAACAAATAAGAAAAAAGATTAAATGGCTCACTCAACCACCTAGAGAAGCAAAAGAGAAACTTTGATCGCGACGAGGATCGAACTCGCAATCTTCAGTGGATTGCAACCTGATATCTTTCAGGTTCCGAAAACTGACGCCTTGCCATTAGGCCACGCGACCGTGACAGTTCGACTTTCGAGTCTCAAATGTCATATATAGAGCTATTTGCAAAAGACTTGCTTCAAAAAATATCGAAATCTCGGTTTCCTCGTTTTCGAGTACGAGTCGAGTTTTACAAAAAAAAAAGCTCCCGTTTCGACCAGCTACACTACTTCATTATCGATTCACTCATGCTTATCGGGAACAATTGCTTATCAGAGCTCTTCCAAACCGATGACTCGGGCAAACGGACACGGCATCCCGTAATGGTTGCCGATTGGAGATTCCGTCTACGGAGTCATATAGCACCGAAGATATTTGAGAAGATATGCTATTTATGAGCTTCTTTGCAAAATGTGGCTTTTGTGCGCCGCATTATGCGGCCAAAATGGCATAGATTCAATAATTCACATACTAGCTTCGGGGATGCTACTACCGTGAAACATTTGGCAACTTTATCTATGCGTGCGATCTATAAGCTCTCGGTGGCTGCCCGAGTAACCCTCCGAGAATTCAGTATATAAAGTTCATGGTGAATCGATTCGACGCCGTTGAACTATTTTACTGCTAAGCTGCTTGCGGGGCTGCAACAAATACAACACATATTGCGAGTATCTTAAGAATCTATTTCCTCCTCAGGAGCTCTATATTATCTAGAATCGAATTGGAGACAAATATCATAGAAGGAAAAAAGAATATCGCCCAAAATGTCTGCAGGCAAAATCACAGTAACCCTATTGCAGCTCGCAAAAATGATTGACCACTCCCTCCTCCACCCCACGATGACGGACGACGAAATCCTCGCCGGCCTAAAGATCGCTAGGGACTATAACGTCGCAACCGCCTGCGTCAAACCCTACTCGATACCCCTAGCTAAGAAGGAACTGGAAGGCACCGACGTCCTCGTCTGCCCCGTTATTGGCTTCCCACACGGCAATAGCACCACTGAAGTCAAAGTCTTCGAAGCCGAAGCCGCCGCCAAGGCTGGCGGGAAGGAAATCGACATGGTTATTAACATTGGGAAAGCCCTCTGTGGGGATTGGGACTACGTATCGGACGAAATCGACCAAATCAACAAGACCGTAATTAAGCACGGCGCTATCCTTAAAGTAATCTTCGAAAACGACTACCTCCAACCGGAACACATCATCAAACTCTGCCAAATCTGCTCCTCCCTAAACGTCGCATTCGTAAAAACCTCAACCGGTTACGGGTTTGTGAAACAGTCCAACGGGATGTACAGCTACAAGGGAGCCACGGTTCCACATCTCAAGCTGATGAGGGAGAATTCGGCGGATGGGGTGCAAATCAAAGCCGCGGGAGGGGTGAGGTCGTTGGATGATCTGTTGTACGTAATGTCGTTGGGCGTCACGAGGATTGGTGCTACGGCTACGGTGGCTATTCTGGAAGAGGCAAAGAAGAGGGGGATTGGGGAGGATCCGGTGGAGGTTTCTTTGGTTCCGATGGCGGGTGCTGATGATCAGGGTGGGGCGTCTTAATTTAAAGTTTATATGGAGGAGGGTGGGAGCTGTATGCTAGTGGGAGGGGGACTGCCGTGCATATGCATGGGACGAGGCTGAAGAAGGGATGGGAAGGGAGATTTTAGATTATCCCGAGATATCGGGTTTAGTCTACTATTGGAAAGCCATTTGAGGGACCAACGCCTCCTAGTCGTTATATTCGAGTCTTATACATACGAACCTTATACATACGAGACTAGCTTTAATTTACATGGTCTTCCGTTTTTCCTTGCCACCAGTTGGTGAATAGTTTTTTGTATTATAGTATTAGGTAGGGTTAGTTTTGTAATAATGAAACATGGAAAAATAAGGGAAAAAAAGTATAGTTCCTGATACTTCGTGAAAGAATTCCAGATATCTTTCGTAGCTCATTCAATGAGGGATGCCAAATCATCTTTGCAAAAATAAAGCAAGAAAAAAAAAAAAACTCCTCCCAGGCTATGCATGCATGCAGTGCTGATATGCCCCATAAAATCACTAAGGAAATATAGAAAGAAATGTAAAGGAAAAAAAAAAAAAAGGAAAAATAATGAGTGAAAAAATGAGAGCCCCAGATATCCTCGCCGCAGCGAATGCAAAATGTCCCAAAAATGAACCAAAGAGGTATCTTTGAAAAATCATCCCAAAAACGCCAGGTGTGAATGAAAAAAAGTAAGGAAAATATTAAACGAATGAAAAGACCCCGCCGGGGGCAGAAAAGGAATGATAAGAGATGTAAAACAATACGAGTAAGCTAAACAAAAATTAAATATTGAACCAAAATGCCGTAAATATTAAAAAGAAAAGGGCAATTTGACCAAACTCCTAGTATTCCATTCAGGCCCAGTCGTCTCTTTCCCGGAGCGACTCGACGTCGATATCCGTGGTCTTCGTAATAGACATAGAAACTTTACTACGAAAGCTGTCCGGCGATCGGTTACGAGGATGTTTGTGATGCACAGGCGGCGGGAGCTCAACTGACGATCTCCTGGAAGACGAATCGCTCCCTCCTGTGATAGTGTTGCGAATAGCAAAGTCTCTCTCCTTGAGTTCTACGCAGCTTGGAGTCATGGGGAACTGTATAAAGTCCGAAAATAGTCTGCTAGCTCGAAGAGGGGAGAGTGGACCAATCACAGATGGCTCGTATGGTCGGCATAGTTGACTGACACTTTCGGAGCCAGTAGGATTCCGGGTGTTTGGAGTGTTAACCTCCCATGGAAAGGCTGATAGCCGCCTAGATGACCGTCTGCTCTCGAATCCAAAGTTGAACTCGAAATCGGCCTCAGGCTCTGGCGGTGCTGGGGTGGAATTTGTCGCCACGCCAGCAGAGTACTTTCTTCGGATGGAAGAACGCATCTCATCGAACGTTGGCCAGATACGCACGATAACTGGTTTGATACCGGGAGCACAAGCGCAAACAATAGCAAGATGAGCTTCCAGCGCAATGTAAACATACAAGTCGTATCCGTACCCTGATGCGCATTGTTAGTTTGAGCCTCCTGATAAAACAGCTGACCGGGAGGAGGAACTTACATGTGGTATCGACGGATTCGATGGTTTTAGCTGTAGACCATAGTCTAAGAACTGCCGCAATGGTAGCGGTAATCCAGAGGGTAAATATAACTGCACAGGACCACTTTTGCCTGACAGGCATCTGTAAATGCCATATTGTTGGAATTGGAAGAATCAACACAAGCAGGTCTGAGAAGATGTTCAAACCAGCCTGAACGTATTGAATGGTTCGAATTGCAAGAGGAGAGAGACACTTCATATCCGGAGTCCGAAAGATGGTGTTCCAGTAGAGTTCGATAGGGACGCAGGAGAGAATAATTGGAACCATAAGGCCAACACCCCAAAGTGTCACAAAAACGATCGTAGCCCAAACCCAGTATCGGAGCTTCTTTGGTGCGAATCGAAAGTAGGAGAAGAGAATAGACAGCTTTGAGAACATGCCAGAGAATCCCACGGATACTTGTGCAACGTAGCCGCAGAGGGCTAATAGCCTAGCATCTTTAAGGTCGTTGTCCCAGATATGTCGACCCCATCCTCCTTGCAGACTTATAATCTCAGCCACGATCAACGAAACGGCCCCCAGATATGCTGGTACTATTAGGACATCGTCAATTCCAAAGGTATTTACAATAAGTGCCCTGGAGTATATCCTGCATATTATTGCGATTGTTGATAGAGCGAGAAGGATGGAGACTATTGGGATGAGGTATTCTCCCTTGACTGGAGGGTTTTCGGTGTTTGGAGGCGGCCATGATAGAATATCCTTGAACGTTATTGTAAAGTAGCCGATAGTGATGGAATCCATTGTGTTTGTGTTTCTCGAGGAGCTAAGGGGCCCTTTGGACCCGTCCAAAGAGCGGATATAAGAATCGACTTCAAAACGGATTGCGTAACAACAAGAGACTGGGGAGATCTGAGAAACGACGAGATGTAAGAAATATTGGGGAACGCTGCAAGAAATACTATAATTCTTGGTAAGAAGGGGATTCCGAAAATATGGACATGGTGATCGTGTATGAATAAAACTGGCAAGATGGCGGAGAAGTTGCTTTGTCTATGTCCATCCCTGTGACAATCACCAGGGCGTGTATTCTTTTTCAACCTTGGACGAGCGGACCCATTTTAAACTATATATATTCTCCTTTCCCAAACGATCCAGCTAAGGCTCTATCCGGGTCTTGGGTATAGCGTCCTCAGAAAAAACAATTATTCCGAGTTTCTCGGATTTGTTTCTGATTCCAAGGTGTGGGAGGGTGCAAGGGCAACGTGCACTGAGGTCTGCATTGGAACCGCAGCAGGAGGAGCAGCATCTTGCCTCCCACACGTGGTGGGATGTCCTAATCGAGAGCTACTGTACGTTGGAAGAGTTTTTTCCCCTCTCTTCGAAGGATACTAGTGCTAGATAGCAAGCATCCTTTTCGCAATGTTTGTTAGGTTAGCTCCTCGATCCTCGGTCTTTCTGCAAGACAGCACACCCCCTTCTCAAGAAGGAAAAAAACAAAAAAAACCTTGCGTACCTGCAGGATGGCCTAGTCGCAGCCAACTTTTTTATCACTGTGCAGGATATAGGCGAGTTAACCGTATTTGGTGATATATAAGTGATCAGGAGGTGTGCTTCTCGGCTCTTGGTGTGCAAACCTGGCGGCCCCCAAGAAAAAAAAAAAAAAA